>QDEB01033808.1:0-10788 GCA_004193795.1 Asbolus verrucosus | reverse complement strand
TTTCAACTGAAACGTTTGTGGAGTCAGTTTCGTTCCAAGTTAGGGGTGATCACAGTTTGCATATTTTAACAGTATGGCAGACTCCTTCAAAAAGGAATCTACGAAGAAAGAAAATTCTGGTGGCGAAAAGTCAGATGATAAAAAAGAAGACAATGTTGCCAAACAAATTTTCCCCAAGGAATACTTAAGTATGCATTCACCTAAGGCCGCTTACATTGATGTGCCTGGCAGAATTAACGTCGATATGGCTGGCAAGCAGATAGAAGAATTTTGAGTAATTATTATACAGCTTAAATATTTTTTCATATGTGCATCTTCTTGTAATGTTGTAACGTCATGTATTTTTTATGATGTGAAATAAAGTAACTGACGAAAACATTTTTTTTATAATAGTAAACGTAATGAACCGGATAAAAAAATTATAAAATTGTAGCTATTTTATCAACTCAAACATTATTAAGTTTTTCGGCAAAATGTGGATCATTGTATTTTTTAAAAATATGTTTATCTACACCATATATGTATTTTCAAAGTTTCATAAAATCTAAAATATTGAAAAATAGATACTGATTACGTGTTGAAAGTAAAAATTGTTTTTTCATTTAAAAATTCATTTTCTCCTTATTGAAAATAGTAATGAAAGATAATATAATTAATATTTAATGCAAAAAAAAGACATATTTCACTCAGCGATGGTCGTTTCCCAGTCATTTTAAGTAATAGTTTAAGGATTATAATTATTTTGATTCATAAGCGTATGTGTGTAAATGATATGCGAATGACACAATCTGTTAATCCGTTAATCAGTTAATCCATTAAACTGGCAATTAATTTCTGGAATATTACACGTTAACCAAATTTCAGTCATTCTAAAAACTGGAAAAAAGCTGAAAATTTGGTTCTGGGAATAAATGAATTATCATTTATTGGAGTAAGAACTGATAAATGAAAAGAATTTGATTAATTCTTTATTTTTTAGGCTATGATGAAATCTATATTATCCGTTATTCAATAAATGAATATATTTATGTTATGTTAATAAAAACCGACAACCAATATCGAAAAGAAATAAATATGTCCTGATCTTCAGTGTTCAGCTAGGAATATGTTTTAAAATTTGCCGTTGGTATTATAATCATATGCAATTAGCATAGCTGTAACATTTTCTTTGAAGTTATTTTGTCAGGATATTTACCTACCAGAATAGTTCAACTTTTCTTTTATTACCATATTAAAGAATGTATAATAGGAAATATAAAATCAACCACAACATTTCATATCATTAAAGTATATTGACATAATGTTTTGATGTATTATATCTATTCAATAACCCATCGAAACATATGGGTTATTTAATCGATACGTGAACACAGCCGTAATAATTGGATTAGATTATTTAAGCCCAGCTAAAGAGCTGCAAAATGAGTTAACAGAGTTAACACTTTACTAGTGAAGAATTCTTTACACAAGATTAATATTTTCTGCCAAACACTATTAAATTTATGTATATTAGCTGTTTAATTATTCTTTTAGGATTTATTTACACAATTAATATTTGTTATACATCAAAATCTTATATAAATTCATTTTAAAAGTCCTTCTATAGTCAGTCTGAATTTTAGTTGGAACAGTTGAAGTATTTTATATAATATAACAAAATGACAGATGTATCCAACAAAGAATTTGTCAAGAAAAAAATAGAAAATGAAGAAATGAATTCAAGTGATAAGAAAAAAGCCATGAAGTTGTACATTCGTACATCAACACCTCCAACAACTAATATGAGTACTTCAAAACCTGTAGGATTATTTAGTGATGTTCCAAATAGAACAAATACTGGAATAGATGGTTGCAAAGAAGAAGAATTTAAGTAATTTAATTACATTTCATAATTTAACATGTATTTACCTATTGTAATTGCTAATACTTCTTTTATTGATTTGGATATCATTAAATCGCTTATTATGGCTTACGAGTGACATAATTATTGGTGTTATTATTTCCCAAGAGTGTTATTTTATTTTGAGTAGATTGTAAACTTGACCTAAGAACTTATGAAAGGTTACATATAACTTGTAGTTTCTCTAAAGTGTATTTAATTCGAAAAAAATTGTCTTTATTTCAAGTTATTTTTTTTAGTTTTGTCATAATTCATTGTCTGACCTAGATATAACTGAAAATTTTAAGAATATAACAATAAAGATTCTAAAACAAACATAAATGACGTTCTAACATCTTATAGGAGATATAAGTTATATTCACTGAAACAATTTACCTTTCAGTTAACATTTGTTTCTACTAAAAAAAAAAAAAAATAAAATTAAAGATATTATACAGTGTATAGACTCATGGATAAAAACTTTGGTTTTATAACATCATAGTTTTCTCCAATGGGAAGTATTTACTGAAAGTTTATTATGTTTCATCGTATATTTCGAAAGGCTGAATATGAATGAATAATTTCATAATTATGGGTGTGCTACGTTCGTTTCAAAATAATTAATTAAAAATAAAAATAATATGCCTAATATAAAAAAGTAGCAATCTTAACTGTAACTTTTTCTATTTAAATAATAATTCATTTCATTTTAACGGTTTCACACAATTTATATATTGTTATGAAGATCAATTAAGATTTAATACTACTTCATGTATTGATACGTGTAGAGTATTAGTTGGAATGCTTCTAATGCGTAACTAAATCTAGTAGTTATTATTTTACTTCAAATACGGATCTCAAATATCTCCAAAATTATAATTGCCACTGCGGATACAATTAAAAGTGATTGTTATTTTATAAGTGTAAATCTCGTTAAAACAGATACACTTTTAGAATAAATTAACGATAATTGAATTGTCTTGTAAAAATAAAAGATTTCTCAAGATGTGATTGTGATACCTAACTAAATTCATTAGTTTTGCATGAGGAGCTTCAAAAACCCTTACATTTCACGTAGTGAAGAAATTATTCAAACTAATTCTATTCAACAATGGTAGATGTATTGTCAATGTTGTTTGAAAAATGGCGTAAAATAGGAAGTCAACGGTATCAAGATCAAGGGAAAGCGCTCGTTTCCACACAGATTAGTGGTAGGTATAACTGGAGCGGTGGTTAAAATCTTCGTACACCTTTCACGACCACCACCAACTATAAAATCTCACTCTTTTCCAGGACGATTCAGTCTAGTTCAGTCCTTTCGACCATCATCCTCTAAAACACCGACTTAGCCATGCTGTTCTATATTGTAAGTAGAGTGGCATTCCGTGACGTGATTTCGTGAAAAATTTGTTGATGCGTAGGTCTGTGCTGCCGCAATCTTCGTGGTAGTGAACGCCACTGGAGGCGGTGGATATGGCCAATTTGAAGAATCTGGTCTAGCTGGGCATGGCCGTTACGAGGGTGGTTTAGCTCTCGGTGGATACGAGGGCAACGAAATTGGCCACGACATCGGGGGTGGCCAGCACCACGAATTTGTTGATTATTACGTGAGTAATGGGGGCGCTACGGAACATTAACAGTTCTGCATGACTCGGTTTGCATTCAATAGGTTCATTATGGAATACTTTTAAACTTGACCTCGTATAATGAGTGACCTATCTTATGCAATCTATTTATGTAAGTCGGATGCATAATTAAGTAGCTCGTTATATATAGTGACATAAAGATTTATTTTTGGATATTTTCTAAATTCATAGAACGTTTTAAACTGAAATTAAAAATACACCATTTTCGTTAATTGAAAATTTCGTTTATGTTATGGGATATAAACGTTATTCGTAAAATGTGGGATTTTGTATTAATCCTCGAAAATTATTTGCTATAAATTGCGGTTTACCTTTACGTTTTTTCTCTAAATTAGATAACAATGTTTATTCATTTTGCTCGCTTTTAGATAAAACATCAAAGTAATACATTCATAAGAAACGTCAGTATCTTGTCAAATTATTATTACAAACATTTTTCGTGGTAACGTTTAGAGTAGGTCTGACAGAAATAAAAATTGTTAAACTTTATAATTTTTCTTTTAAACACAATGTTAGGTTTTAAAACGGAAATTTATCAGTTTTATTGTTTACGCCGGATGTTGTCAAAAATTGTTTCTTTCTAAAATTTAATAATAGATAACTAAAATGGCAAACGTGTGGAAAAGCAAAAATCATATTTTTGGATTAATAAATATTTATTTGACAAAAACCGTACATTTAATTTAAATTGAGTTATATTACAAATTGTAGTTCTTCTTAAAAACATTCAAAAAGTATTATATGAAAAAAAAAAACTTTAAAAAACTGCACTTCACCAGACTAACACAACACTTCATTCTGACTAAAACTTCAAATAATCCTGCTGATTTCTATAGAAAATGAAATGCACACATCAATTTTTATATTATACAAACATAATAAATTTATGGTACTATTAAACTTTCCATTAGATTTTTCCTAAAATTTATTTATAACTTCGCTTTATTAATCTGGTAATGAAGTATTATTCTTTTAAAGTTAAATAGATAGCAAGTCTGTGTAGTCAATCAAAAAATAATGTAATAAAAATGACTAGCAATTGATAGCTGCTTTGACTATCTTTATTACTATTTATTATCAAGTTAATCAAGATTTCGCTACAATGTTTTTTATATTATACATAATTTTTACATTTGAAATGGACTAGCTTTAAGCCCATGCATAATCAATTGCATATTAGAAAACTTTACTGTTCAGTTATCCGAAACCATTTCAAAATTCAAAACTGGTAAAATAAATCATAGGCAAGTATAACAGTTTTCAACAAAATACATAGTCATAGAATTATCTTTTTATGAGAGTTACTTTGACTGTTTATGATTGCTTAATCAACTATAATGTGAAGGAAATGTTATTTTCTATTTTGAACTTGTTTTGCAAAATTCAAAATGAGTTTATTTTGCTACTGGAAAATTTAAAATCGTGTAAAAATATGTATAGTTGTAAAAAATTCAAATATTAATAAATAAAGTGCTCATTATTTCTGTTTTAAGTAGGAGTAAAATATGAGTTTGTAACAGCACGTTCTAGTGAGTAATTCGTAGTCCAAAAATATGTTTCTTTATTTTTTAGTTCACTGTATAACTGAATCACTTAGTAAGAATTTGGGTGAAGATTTTTACAAAATTACTGACCATTCTGAACCGTGCACATAAAAATTGTAGCGTTGTTTGTTTAGACAAAAATTAGCAAAAATGTTCAAATTCTTTTAGAACTGCAATTACGAAATCGTTTTAAGTCTTAAATAAAAAATTCAAACAGATACTGAATTATAAAATACTAGTTTCTAACAATTTTAGTAAAATTTAAGTACCATAATATTAAGTTCCAAAGTATTGAAGCAATGTTCTTACATTTTATACAATTTAGAAGCAGTTTTTTTTCTTTGCTAGGTTGTAAGCATGCACTTACTTAGTCAGTCCATTTTTCTGTTATAACTGTTTCTGTTGACAACTCGATCTTTGTAAAGTTTAGTTAACATGACAACAGACATCAAGTTTAGAGCTATTAGAGCCATATATTATATAACTTATTATTTGTTATAGGTATCTGTATCTATCTATTTATATTATTATTTAAATGTAATTCCATAATCTACATTAAGAAAATATTGGTAGTGAATCATACAGGTATATGGTTACGAAAACTGTAACTTTCGACTTTTCAGAAGTTAACGGCTATGTTATGATTATTTCAAGAATTAATGGGAATTGATTAGTAAAATATATTTAATAAGTGCATACACAAAATTGTAATGATTATAAAAATTCAAACGTAAATCGTTACGTATTTAACCTGTTTTTTTAAAGTAAAGAACACAAATAGTAAAATAAATCTCATAAAGTTTGCTATCAAATTTTTGAAAATTTTTGAAACATATTTCGATATCAACTGCCGGAAAAAATCTACCATAAATATTGCACCATCTGGTCGTTGCTGATTTTCAAAATAATTTCTTACTGTACGCTCTTGTGGTATATATATGCATTAATAGCCAAGTATTAATTACATTTTCTCCTCTTTCTTCCTGTAATTCAATTCAAAACTAATAAGGTGTAGATAACCGGCGCAGAGTTTCCATAAAAAAGTCCATCATGACGCTGACATTTTCTAAAGTACGTGTGATTTAAATGCGACGCAACACGTCTATTCATTATCACCAGCATACACATGTCGCATTATTATTAGAAAGTGTAACAATTGCGAAAGAGTATGGGAATAATAAAATTATTAACATTATAAATCTTACACGATGCACACGTCAGTTTCCTTAAGAAATGTTCCATTCGTCATTTAAATGTTAATTAAATTCTTTTTTTAACCCTCCCACTTTATCTACAATTAAGATTTTATCTTTGTACGAATTATTACGATTATATTTATATTACTTTAATTGTGTCCGAATTAAAATAATTGTATTCTCAAGAGTTTTTAGCCTTTCTCTTGATGGTTTCCGGATGTTTGCACTAAATACGTAAAGGTTGGTTTTCGTAGTTTTAAGGCAAACACTGCTGTTTTGTAAACATGATCTATTTACAAGTAAAAGTAGATTGTAATTTAATGATCTTACAGGCTCATCCTAAGTACCATTATGATTATGCTGTCCACGATTTGCATACTCATGACATCAAGAGCCAATGGGAAACGAGAGATGGCGATAAGGTAAAGGGTGAATACACAGTTGTTGAACCCGATGGTTCAAAAAGGATCGTACAGTACACAGCTGACAAACACAGCGGATTCAACGCCATTGTAAAGAATGTCAAACCAGGATATTGATGGAGAAGAACATGAAAGTACCTATATTTATTTAATTTTGTAGCCACTAGTATTGTTGTATTTTTAAATGTTTATTACGACTGTTGAATTCGTCACTTTGTCATCATTCACCATCATTGCCATAACCACGTGATGTGTACCCGCTACAGATACTCCACCTGTGTTCATGGTAACCATCGACATCTTTTACTTTGTTACCTTCTAAGTTATTCATTAAGATACTCATCAGTATTTTGTAAATAAGCTTTTTATGTACTTTTTTAATGCTTGCAATAAATAAAAATGTTGATATTTAAAACGCGCGAATTATTTATATGTAATTGCGTAATGATTAAGATAAAATCGAAAGAGCGTAACGAGAAATGCCCTAGAAGTGATCTAAAACAGTAATTAGGAAATGCGTCAGAAAGTGAAATGGATAAATGTGCAACGTTGAGTAGATACAAAGCAAACATTAATTTTCTAACGAAATCACCTTGTTTATGCAACTCAAGTATTCGTTTAAGTTTGTATTAAAAAAATGTATTTCTTGAGTGGAAATGCAAGTGGTTGGCGAGAATCTAAATTTTTTAACGTTGTGCGTTATTCAATATGTAATAATGCACGCTCTGCTGAATATACCACTTCCTATAACAATCTTGTGGGAGTTAATTTTATAATTATTTACACAGACATACTTCCTCTCTTTATGTCGAATGTGTTATAAATTAATCATAGCTCATTATTACACTTTCGGATTAATGAAGCGTGAAACATCCATGCGGACATTTATGGTTACGCAACCGTACAAAAAGATACCTCAAATCAAAGCAAATTTACATTAGAGGAGTTCCACCGACAAATTCCACTTCATTTCCGTCTTGTGATGTGTGAGGATTCGTTACAGACTAAATTTGGATCCGTCATTTATAAATGGATTTAATCTTTTCCCTGCTGACAAATACTGATAAAACCATTTTAAACTTAGAATTATGAAAAAACTAAAAATTCCGTGAGACAATATGTTCTCCCCTCCTTATGTCCGACAGTTGGTATAAAGGGAGATGGGGCATCTCCTTAAGTAGTTATAATCTAGATACGTAGATAATAAGATTGAAATTGGTTTTAGTCTTCAATAAAAACAGTCTTCAGTCAAATTATGAGTGACACACTTATGGAACTGGAAAGACTGAACGTTGACACAAGCATAATTACCGATGGAACCAATAATGAAGAAATAAATGAAAATAAAAAACATAAAATTCGGACGAAACGAAGACTAAACGATGTACCAGAACGAAGCAATATTGGCCCAGATGGCAAAAAGGTGGAAGTGTTTCATTAATACACTTTTCTTTAACATTAATTTGTTTTTATATTAAGTATTATTTTAGTGTTTTTTATTTCTGTACTATACATTTCATTCGTAATGAATTAACGAATAATTAATTAATAATTAATCATTATTATAATTATTAAGAATAAAGAATGTAAATATCTATATATTGTATGTGAATTTAAATTTCTTCTTTCTTAATCAAAATAAGATTTACATTTATCTATATATTCGTTAAGGTAACTTATACAAAACAATAATTACATTCATACGATATATTGATTGGACATTATAACACTTTATTTTTGTAATTAAAAATTTTAAAGTATTTAACAGTTTAATATAGATCTCGAAAGATTACTCACTTTGAATGACATTTTGAACTTGAAATAAAATATAATTACAAAGATGAGAGATTTTTACAAATGTATGAAAAAATTATTATTATAATCAAACTATTTTGTCTACGACGTAGGAATGGGTTGTAAAAATGATTTACCATTAATATCTACATCTATTTATATACAATGTTTAATTAATTTTTTTTGTTGGTTAAAATTTTTTGAAACATTCCATTTCAAATAATATCACAGAAGATACATTTATTTAAGAATTTTATACTGAAACAGTTGGAGGTGCCTGAATATACCGGTTGTTAATACGAAATTCAATTGATTTTACGGATACACCAAACATTAACTTTATTTTAAGATAACAACAATTTTTTTTATTGTAAATAAATAAATGACAAAGATGTCGATGCAATGCACCGTTCGAGCCTATGCATACATGCGACCTCTGCGTTTCTCAGGCAGGTTACAAAAGAATAAATGTGTTGATGACAGTGTCACATATTAATAAATCATAGATATAAAATTTCAAAAGGAGATGGCGGTAGTGGTAAGTATAGCTATAGTAGCTTAAAGAGTTACACATTTAAGTTCCGCTTGTATTATGACATTATTCCATATTTGTTTTCATGAAAGAGTACTCGTTCATAAGCGTAACAACACAAGTTTAATTGAATAAATCATTATTTCAAGCACTTTCAAGCACTCAAAAGGTATCAGCAAACGTTTGATTTTTGTTTTTGATTGATTAGTCGTTTAACTGATGTTTACAAATGCCATGCTCGAGTCCCAAACTAAACGAATTAATTTCAAACCTTTAAATAATTGTAACGTTGTGAAGTCACATTTTTCCAGTGTATACTGTGTATCTTCCTAACAATCCTGCAACCTCACGTATAAAATAATTCAAAATGTTCTTTCTTTTTCGAGATATGTAAAGTGAATCGAATGGACTTCCAATAACTGTAATTTATTATAATATGATGAAGGGGTAAGACTTGTATTCAACAACATGATAGCAAAATTCACTCTCCATTAGATATGGAAAATTCAGTTAGGAAAGATTTAAATTTTCGGAAAAACAAAGACAAGAGTGAATCATCCATATTTGAAAAGCACTAAATGGAGCAAAGATCTCAGTTTCAGTAATTTTCTGTAATATAGGAATATATTTTTTTGTCACTTTAATTAAAAAAACTGGTATTTTCAGTGCTGAGAAGCCCATAAGTCATAAATTATATTCGATAATAGTAAGATTATCGTTGACATTATTTATAACGTTGAAGGTTTTTTTATAAATGATTTAATTTCATATTGACATTAAATATGGAAACATAAATAGTTAAATATAAATTATTATCGAAGCTGTTATTTCGGATAACAATGATACAAAATAACACTAAATAGTCTGTACCATCTCGCTTCTTCATATTAAAGAGAAAACCTTTCATTATCCTGGTCAATTCTTCGACTGGTATGTCTTTATTTAAATTATATTTTCTTTCCCTGTAGAAACACTCAAACCGTTTCCGTGCTGAAGATCTCGATTTTAGTGTATTTAGAAGAATAAGCGTTTCAATATTTTTATCGATTTCGTTCATGGAATTGCTGCCAAAACATTTTCATACCTCAGCAACACAAAAATGTTGTTTGTTCAATGCTGCTGCTGAAATTTGTTTCTTATTTAGATATGGAACGAGAAAGCTTTTGTTTTACTCACTTCTATTGTTTGCTATGACAACGTAGGCGAAAGCAGGGGGGTAATAACTTTTTTGTACTCATAACCTCAAAACAGGTATTTTACGATTGTTCTCGACCCATGGAAAAACGCATTTCCCGCACTGCGGTGTTTTATATTTTGCCAGAGAAACATTTTTGCGCCTCGTGCGCAAAAATGACACTTTCGTGAGCGAAACTCCAAGTTTCTTCACTTGTACAGTAATATAACGGATGTTCATTTAAAAAGTACATCAAGTCGCCTTTGAAAACAATTGAATAAAATGAGGTATGTCCATATATGTTTATCAATATATATATAAGCTAAACATAGCTAAACATAGTTTAGCTTTGAAAACAGCTGATTTGTAATAAGAATGTAACTATTTAGTTATATTCGTGCCTCGTGACGTGAAACTTTTTATTAATATGGACAGAAAATGACAAATTTGACAAATTTGAAATTCTGACATAAGAGAGCACATCCCTTTCTTCCGGCATTTTGTCTATCAAAAAATCAAAAGCGACTTGATGCATTTTTTAAATGAACACCCGATGCTATCTATTACTTACGTATTGTTATTGACTGCATTGTAGGTAATG
>QDEB01033763.1:562-15466 GCA_004193795.1 Asbolus verrucosus | reverse complement strand
GTTCAACAAGCTGAAATAATTTAAGGAGCGTTCGAACACGTGGAAAGCAAAATACACAAAAGGTTACCGAGTGCAGTCACGATTCAACAATCCGACGAAACGATGAAACGGATAAAACAAGGATGGACATCTGTACGCACAGATCAGAACTGGCACTTAAAAAGATTTTCCTTTTAGTTCAATTAGTGGTCACAATCAATTTTCAGCGATGATATTTGTGGTCCACAGCTGCGTCAGATATGGGCGCATGTCCTCGACTTTTAAGACCAAGCTATTACTGTTGATAGTTTTCATAAAATTTTCGAAAATTATTAAAATGTAAATTTTATGTAAAATTTAAATCACGGAAAAATATGATTATTAAAAAGTTAATATAGAATGATCTGTCATCGTGCCCACATTTTCTCACAAATGTGGAAGTTTCACACCGTGAATTATAAAATATTTTCCACAAAAAAGCAACAGGTAGGTGTGATAATAAATGTTTTAATAACATAATATCGCCTTGATGGCACCACATTATATCGACTATTACCGCTTTCATATTCATTTAAATTCAGAAAAGGATATGCGTGATTCTATTGACCCAAAGTTAAGGTCGAACGCTTTCATCCTTAACTAGCCCGACCCCCGCAGTCATGCAACAGGTGTAACATTCACTACTTTACAGCATACATCTCTCTCTGACTACAACATTCTTGAAGTATTACAGTTTCGGTTGGCCTTCTTGGAAATACACGGTTATAGATGCTTTTAATTAAATACATCTCGATAATTAGATAAAATTAATTAAACAGTAAATTGAGCACTTAATAACACAGATAAAAAAAATGAGCATTATCAATACAAAATTTTTTGAGCGATGGCTGGAAATAAATCATTCGGTTCTGATCCCAACTTTTCATTAAGAACCGCGTTTCTCTGACGATAGAATGCTGAAGAAAAATATATTGTGTTTGTTTTTATAGCCACAATTAGCATTCTTGAGATCAACAGTATCACATCACCGTCGAAGCTGCGGGAGGCAAATTAAAACATAAATTTTGATTATAATTGTTTTAATTAAATCCCGGCAATTGTTGTGAACGGCGTTTTTGACGAAATTTCGAGTCCGTCGCATCGTCGTTACTTTCGAAATTAACATTTCGTAATCGGTTTTCAAAAAATTTTATTGGAAATTTATTCAACGATCTTCGGCGTTCTGAGTGCATGTAGGTAGAAGACCTTTCCTGAGGTAGCTGTGATGAATGGTGCGGGTGTTGACGCAAACCCTCCTAGCAGCGCAACTAAATTCTCCTCAAGGTCTTGATATCCTCCTCCGCTTGATCGACCCCCGCTGTTAACACGGTCCGCACATCAATCCTTCACCCCATGAGCTCGGGCCTGTATACTGAACACCTATTTACATGTTGTTTAGAATGCCAGTGCTATCACAGGATGGCTCTGTTGTTTCTATTTAGCTGAACTCGGAGAAAAACCGTAATAATTGTGGGATCCAAACAATGTTGAGATGTTGGACATGGTTTTTTGCCGGAGACGCAGGACTTTCTTTAATTTATATCTTCAGCTTAGATGTGGTGCGTTGACGTATCAGCGGCGAAGTGATTAAGGAGAGGAAAATGCTTCCATTTCTCTCCTTCCTTTGGGGTTATGATATATGAATTTGTCTCTCTTGTGCTCTCGTTTTTTCATCCGGACAATATTTTTATTGTGTTTAACATATGTTGTTGCTCTTTTGCTTAATCAGATAATTTCTCAACTGTTAGTTTTACTGTAGCTGGTTCATTAACAAGGTGTAATAATCACCGTTAGAGCTGTTACTGCTTCGCTTATGTTGGTGATAATCAATTTTACTACAACATATTGTAATAAAATGTTGCAATTGGAAAAGACGCAACAGAGCGACTGTAATATACATTTTTTGAAATGGCAAAAAAAATTCATCTCAGTGTAGTTTCACCGACGGCAGTAAAATATAAGAAAGAAAAAGATATTTGTAAATTAAGATGACGGTCTATGCAGATTCAAACAGTTTTTAAGATTAAGTGGGACTGGCGAAAATTAAAATGAAAAATTTCAGTAACACAAGTGTAATTGAAAATAACGTCTCCTTTATCCATCAGGAAGAAAATAAAAATAAATTCCATTGCTCATAATATACAAGAGAATGACTCACTTTTAACAAGTTTATCTTTTAAAGCGGTTCACAAATATATTGTATTTTATGATTTACATATTGGTGGTCATATTTAGTGATTCTGTATGTACAGATTGTTACATCATTTCTTTAACTACAACGGCGAGATACAAAAGAATCGCAAATTACTAGACAATGTTAAAATTATTGTATAAACCCAAAAACTGCGAGTGTAAATCTTGTGTGCTGCATAAAGTTCAACAAAAAATGGTCCAAGTTTCTCCAGTCTCACTTTTTTTTTTAAACTAGTTGCACCCATCACTTGTCAGTGTGGTATGTGTTTCTTCATATGCATGTGTCTGTTAATTAATACATGTTGACACTCTTGTGTTAATTTATTATTATATTATAGTTGGTGCTAACACTGTCTAAACCGAAGTTGTCTATTAGATTGAGTATATTATGTAAGTAAATAGTTAGGACACACGTCTGTTTTTTTGCCTCCCTTGACCACGTAACCAAGAGAAAGAATACTGTTGATACATGGTGACAAAGCGTTTTTGGCAACAGAAGACTTGAGTTAAATGATTTGCTTAAGGAAATGTTATTACAAAAATTATAAAATGCCAGTTACTTGATGACAACTTTTCAAAATTTATTTGAAACTTGGAATGAGTGATGGAACTGCTACTTTTGATACTTGAAAAAGTCTAGTAGGTGCATTAAAAATATCGTCAAAATTACATGTAAACTATAAACAATCATCTTTATATCTGTGCTACAGTTTTAGAAAAATATGTTAAATAAAATTTCAAAATAATCCACTGACTTATGTACTGTGCCCCATTAGACACCAAATTAAAAGAAAATGAGGTTATATTCCGGTACACTACGGATCTTTTAATTTTATAAATCAATAAAATTCATATACAGACCTTATCTTCTTCACTGTATATGGCAAAATTAATATAAAGAAATAAATTTTAAAATTTATTATGTTTGTTGTTATTTCGCATGGAACAGATTGGGTCTCGGCTACTTTGACAACAAAAGCATGTTTCAGCAAATTTTTAATAATAACTTTGATATTAGCGACTAAAGCACAACAACTGATGAAGAGCGTGAAGACAGTTTGAATTTTTAAAATCATTGTATTACATTAATTACAGAAAGTTCTATTATTAATCATCCAATCAATTACTTTAACCATTTAGAAGAGAACAATAATTATTTTACTCCTAAAGTAATATTTAGTTAATATTATTTTACATTCGTTACGGAATATTCTTATTCTGTTATCAGTTCATAAAATAAACACTAATTAACAAGTTGAACATGCCACCAAATTTACATCGACGTCACTCTTATCATTTTTATAAACTTCAAAGCGTTAAGGATAATAAATTATTTAACAACAAAAAACAATATGACACAAGTGATGAGTCTTATCACCGTAAGGCCGCACGCTACTGTTAATTATTTTTATCTAAACTGCAAAATTGATGCAACTTAAAAGATGTGTGACAACGTGCTACAATAATACGGAAATTGTGCGAAAATTAGTTTGGATATTCTTATCACCCTAACTGGCATGTTAGCTGGCCTTTATTAACACAGATCATATCAGAGGCTAATTTAAAAAATTAATTGAAATGAAGTCCGGATGAGTCATTTACACAGTTTACTCAAATTTTCGTTGCTATGCAGACTTCCAAATTTGTTGGCCAATATGAGCAATGAACTTTTGTTTTAATGTTAACAAGATGAGCTGGCTATTTCTTCAAACTTTGTGCATCATGACGTGTATTTTAGATTCTTGCAAGTACAGTATAAAAAATATTCGTGGCGCCGCCAATGATCGTGACTTAACAACAATATTCTATCTAGATCCCTTGTATTTAATTATATACAACAATTTTAATTACTCCGCCTTTTTAACCATCGAAAATTGATGGATGGCTAATAACACAAGCTGAGAAATGGGAGTAAGCGGTTTTTTAACAACAAAAAAATATGTTTACAACTATAATGATGAAGTTGGTGTCTCTTTCGGTGAAATCAGGTATATAAACAAGTGAGAAATATCTAACGTATGAAAAAACTTAAATGGTGGCCTTGGCTGTCTCTAATCTTTTTAACAACATAGACGGCACGATAACCCACAATCAGATTCATGGAACTTTGACACTTAATTGTACAACTAATTATCCTTAAACACTTTCATTGGCTTGAAATTTGAATCAGAGTTAACTCCGCCCTGAGATATATCATTTCCCGCTTTATTTTATGGTAGATGGTAATGCTATAATTCGCTCCTATAAACTGTATGCTGTAATTTATTAACAAATTACCAAAAAACTCCGAGACATCCTCAATAAAAGTAAAAGAATTCAAGAATTCAGCGTTGAGTTTTTTTCGTGAGGAATTTCTTTATTAAGCGACCTAAATGATAAATCGGGAATACCTGCGTATTCTTTTGCTGAAAGTTAAACTTTATTCATTATGTGTTCATAATTTTTTTGTGACAGATTAACAATAAATTCGTTATAACGGGACTCTCAAAATTAATCCGAAACAAAACAAAATAACAGTACACAGCAAAAATTTATTGATATTCAAGACCGCACCGAAATTTCGGCTGTTATATTAAAATTATTTGGCAGGTCAGATGTAATCTTCCAGCGGATGAGGTCCGCCTGTTAACTGCCACAAGATGCATACTAAGTAACTTCGTAATAATTGTTGACATTTTTTTATTTTGCTATCAATAAACTTAACACATTGTAAAAACATGACCGTCACTAGTGCTACACGAGATTTATGAAAAATAACCAAGCTATGACGTCCCGGGGGCGATTAAAAAAATGATTACAAATTAATTTAAATCTAATCCAAATAAAATTAAAAGCAATTAGATACGCTTGACTAAATTCTGATTAATGCGATTTAACATGAAATTGGAGGAAAATTATTGCTTTTTTAAATTATAAATTGTATGCAATTTGTTATTATATTTATCAGTGTTAAATAATTTGTCACTCGATAGTTACTCTCAATTAATTTAATTTCAGATTGTGTTTGATTCCAATCAATGCAACGGCCCTTTGAAACGGTTTCGTAAAATTCCAAGGAATTAAAATTAAAAACAATCTGTTTTTTATTTTACAAATTATTTTGACTACATAATGGTCAGACACACTGTCGCCTGATAAAAATTAACGATATTTCTAAATAGTAACAGTAACATTTTAATGAGATTAGCAAAAATTGATACAAGAATAACTTTATTCTAATTTTTATTAAGAAAATAAAAGGATTTTTCTATGTTTTGGAATTCCTGAAAAAAATAACTTGAAATAAATATGTTCAGAATGTTGAAAAAGAAACGTAATAAGACTTGAACCATTTAAAGTTTATAAAATGTTAATTATCATTGGAGTGTTATGATTCTTTTATCGAATTGTGTATGTTGAATTGCAACACTAATTGTTGCCACATTTAAGATATTCACATTTAGCCAACTGGTAATAAGCAGAACCACTCATTGAGGAACTCAAAACAAAACGATTTCCATTAAAAAAAAATTTTATGACTGAAGAATTTTGTTGTATTTTTTTTAAAGTTATGAACCACTTACATTCCACTTTACACATGCATATACATCGCAAAATTTTTTTAAATGTTATTAATTTTACAATTATAGGGTTGGATTCCGAAGTAAAAGAAAGGAACTGAGTATAAGAATAAGTCGAAATGCTACTAACTTTCTCGATTTTTTTCTGAAAAGCAAATATAGTCGATAGTCGATAGTTCAAAAGACCTTTCTGATAAAATTATAGTAAACTAAAGGAAAATTGTCCGGATTAAGCTATTGTGTGGTTTTTCTTAAAGATATATATTCCTTACGGATACATATTTAAACAACTTAATTATATTCACTTAGCTGAATTAAACAATAATTGTGAAGTTTCTGAAGATTTTGCAAATCAGGAATAGGTCATTCAGCTTAAATATTTCTTCTCTAAAATGAGTTATTACTATATATGAAAAATTAACTAATTTTTGTTTGAATTTTCCTAATCTCTGAACACCATTTGTATACCAAAATTCATTACAATAAATTTCTAATTACTTAATTTATGTTTTATTGCATCGACAATTTAACCTAATAAGTAATTTAAACTTTAACAGTGTTTTACTGCCGCAGAGGTTTTGACCTTTATTAAGCATTATAAATCTACAGCGTCTTTTCTTCTGACAACCTCCAGTTTGCAATGTAAAAAGTTTTTCTGACAGCCATCCCAATTAAATCCTCCCATCTCCTCCTAGATTCAGCTACGACTCTTCCATCTGTCCGCCCCGCGTTCAAATCCATGACTCGTTTATTCTATTAACATGTCTTGTTTACGAAGTTGCCTTCAATTAACACTCGTTGTTGAATTGGAAACATATCGTACTAAGCATATCCTCTCAGTCAGTGGTGGCTTGAAGTTTATAAAAGCAGGGCTTCCAAGATAAAAGTGGCTTCAGCTGTTACTAATTTTTTTAAACCATTTGAAATTTTGTTAATTCCTTTACAGTTTGATTTTCTTGTGTGTATTAATTGCTTTTGTTACATTATATCGCACCAATTAATGACCCTTTCTGAAAATTACAAGTATAATGTCAGTCAAAATGTCGAAAAAGTTATTAGCTCTTTTAAGAATTTTTTTAATTTTGGATTTAAGAAATCATATCGTTTTCTGAATATATATGACTTCTGTCTTGTTTAAAATTTGGCAGTTTGGTTGTTCAATTTCTTACAAAATTATCTTGTGCTGACAAAGTTAGTCAAAAAGGGCTTTTTCGATCAATTTTGAACAGAAACTTTGAGCTTTGATTTGACAATAACATTAGTACTGCAATAAAATCCCTAAAGCATCAATTGTTATTATTTTCCTTTTCTCTGTAGTACCCAGAATTCAAAGCAATGATTTTTTTCCATTGATCTATCATGTAAACCTTAGGTATTTAGTCTCTTGTTCTTGCCTGAACTAAAACCAAAAATCAATCGTGGGGCTTAAAATTATTTATTTGTGTACATTCGTAAATAGTAAAAATATTGAATAATTCAAGTAGAGAATGATCATTAATTATCACTGGTGCCCATTTCCACTTCCAAGTGATTATTGTGCCTGTATTTAAATTTATTTTTGTTGTTATAGTAACAACTGCAGTTTGACAAACAATTGCGTGAAACAAATTATTTTAGTAGTGTATCTGATTTTCGTGTACGATGTGGATATTTGCTAAGAGCTACCTTACAGGTGTCAAAATTGTGCCCCATGCTGTTTCTTTCACTCAATAGTGAGACATTTTTGTTTGCTACATAATGTTCGAAAGAATTTTGAAAAGGTTTTTGACATTTTGACAGCTGTCAAAAAGAAAAATGTGACGTAAGCCACTGTTTTAACATCAACTATATTTATGATATTAAAAAGGAGGCATAAACTAGTAGGTGCTTGAAAAAAGGTATATGGCACGTTCAATCATTAATGATTGATGATTAAATAATGATTTATTTATTTAACTATAAGAAATAAATACATTTTTACAATAGTAATTATTGTAAATTACCAAACAAAGTTTGTCATGTTTGAAATATCATAGTATCAATTATTTGCATAATTTTATGCGATTTTAAGTTTCGCAAAAGTTACTTTTTGTGCTGTCTTAATTTATTCTATAAATGGTTATGATATTTAATAGCAACGTGTTCATTTTTGCTACAGTTATGTTCAAATTCGATACAAACATTTTTTAATCACAATATGATGTATATAACAGCTTTTCCAAAAGAGAATTGTTTATTTAAAATTATTATTAAGAAACGACAATTTTTTTAAAAACACCTGTTAAGATCTCACGGAATTACACTGGTTGGTGATTCTCAGAACACATTTTAAGACAGATGGTTGTAACACCTAATTACCTGCTGTGCTTTTGTTTGACGTAGTAGTTGTTATAGAACTTCAAGAAAATTGAAGCTCAAAAATTAACAAAAAGTGGAGCCTATGACCACTTTATATTCTTTTTTGTACATGGGCGTTCTAGTAAAAGAAAAAATTTTAAAATCTAAATACTTTCCCATTTCTACGATATATTTAAAAAAGCATCATACATAGTAATAACATTGTTAAAATTTTTCAATGGAAGAGTAAGTACTTTATTTATATTGTAATTTGTATTTTGGTATTTATACGGAACTACACATCAAATCAAGAAAAAAAAAATTTAACGGGATTTAACAAATGAAAAATGAGGTTTACTGAATATACTTTGTTTTAATCCAATATATTGAAAATTATGTGATCTATACTTTTGGAAAATGTTTTGGTAAATTATTCCAAATTATTATTTTTTTTTACGGAAATTAAATTACGGAATGCAAATGAAGTTTAACTGCAAGTAACATAGTGTCTTAAGACGCTACAGAGAGTCCTCTTTATGTTCTTGGTTGCCAGATGATCACACTTTATTTTCAAAATTTGGTTATTCTGTATTTGTTTCATATTATTCTATAATCTCCGTCTCACCCCTACAAATGTCAATTAACCCACGTAGTGGACCCTTTCTGTTGTATCTATTTAATGATTTGGCAACTGTTCAAATTTTGTTCAAGACATTTTTTTTTAGTTATTTTCCATAAAATACAATCATGACAAAGTTAGCGTTAGAAATGTAACTTGCAATATGTTACTGTTATTTATGATAATGTTGTCAAGAAGCACGATCTTTGATATTGTAACATGTCACTGTTGTATAATATTTAAACGACTCTTCTGAAATAATTTGTAAAAAGGCTGTAGCAGAATATTTTGAATATATTTTTTTAATTATTGATTAACATCTTAATAAATTTCATGTTTGAATTTTAAAAATGTGTTAACAGAACTTTTGCATTTCGCTGACGAAGGATCCAACATTCTACGAAGAACATTTTCCTTTCTAGTCAAGCGTAATGATATAAATATTCTACAGCACTTTTATTCCAGTAATGCTTCATATTTTTGTAGCCTTCTAAAGTACAGTTACTGGCAATCGATTTCAGATAAAGATCTTAAAATATATGAAATGCCTGATAGAAATCTAATTAATAATAATAACCGACGAAACATAAAGCGTTTTCTCATGCATAAAAACATTTAGACAAACATTTTTACTTCTTTAACTAATCAAGTATGAATAATCTTATTACAGAACAGTCACACCACGAACGTGAATAATGACCTTATGTCCACTTGACCTTAATATTGGCAAAGGTTACTTGATTAATTAAAAATCAAATTAGCGCAGTATCTTACCGTTAGTGCGAAGGCAGATTACGATAGATAATGGTATCTACATATTGTCTCTGGGCATTTAGCGTTGACACTTCACACAAACATAGATACTGGTTTGATTCATTCATGTCAATCGGTCGTTATTAGCTAATCTCTTTTATGGAGGAAAATCGTAAACAGAGTATTACGCGGAAGCACTGATCCGTAACTCAAATGTTTTGGCGTGTCGGAGTGCCACAGGTTAAATTGTGCGAATGTGCTGCGCCTTCCACCCTCAACCCTACCAGAACAAGCCCACCGAGGGCGTATCTGCACCAAACGCGCCACACCCCCATGGGGCTGCAGGAGCATAAACCTGTTGAATTAATTTAATGCAGGTGCCTAATTAATTTATCCTATTAATAATGCGTCTGACTCGTTTCGCAACATCATAACAATGATTGACGTTACTGATGCGATTGCAAAAGTCCTTATTAAGTATAAAATATCTTGTTGACTGATTTAACCTTTGCCAATAAAATTAGATACATTTCCTCTTCGAATTATCAACCTCCGGTCAATAATCAGCTCCTCGACTGAGGCAGCTACGGGTACATTTTTAAGTATTAATTAATGTCTTCGGACTCGGAGCAAAGCTGCGTTTTTTACTTTTGGTGAAATCATCAGCGGTGTTGTCTCGACATGAGTCCGAAATAGCCAACATGACTCAAACTCTGTCTTGTCGTGTTTGGTAAAAATGATATGTTATTATAGTTAATCATGCAGACATTTTTCTTTTTTCCAAGTATATGTTATTTTATGTTGACACTCTGACGTCAGGACCGCTTGACAAGCGATGGTCATTTTTTAGATTCGTCCGAATATTTTTCGGCTCTGGAAAAGACAACGTCTCGTTAAAAACCATTTTCTTCGGCGACTGTAAGGTGCAAGGAGTTCTTAAATAAGTTATTATAAAACGATGCTTGACATAACGAACAGCGCCCATCTGACATTTTAATTAACCTACTTAATAATATTAACAACAATGTAATTATTTAGCAAGATTGCATCGTTTTTAATTTTCCCAGGCCGTTTAAAAGAGATATGTTGGCTGCCATAAAGTTGTTTCCTGTTTAAATGTCACTACTCTTGATGTTTGACGTCTGCATCAGGAAAACATTTGATAAAACGACACAAAAAGCGAGTTGCCTTAAAGTAATAAATTGGTTTGTCAATAATTATTGTAGGTTGAAAAAATTACTTTTATAAGTGATTGCGCCACCATGAAATAAATAAACTGACTCGAGCAAATAAAATGAAATGAAAGGAAGTATAGTGCGCGAGTAGGTGTAACTTTTCGAACATTGCTCTTAAGTGTATAGAAAAAATGATGCTAATAAAAGTTGTTTGATATTGAGTTTTCGAGTTAATTGTTTTCTCTGCGTCTGATAACATCAAAATAGTGAAAGGTCATTGTTAACAGTGCTAATTTTACCTTGTGTCCTGACATTTCTTGTAATTTTTTAACGCTAGGAAATATTTTCAAAAATTTCATTGTACTGGAACTGAATTGCTGTGGTTATGTATTTAATTTGTTACCGTTATTAGTATTAGAAGCAGAATAAATTTTAGAATACACCTATTTCCCTAATAAGCTCTTAGCAATAGGTAAATAAAATTTTAAATAAGTTTTTAGTAAAAAAAAATATATACATGTGTACGTATATCAGATAATAGCATTTACTCAAAATTTTGTATATAGAATACTGATAAAAAACTCAAGTGACAACATACACGTATCGCTTCTGTACATATCGTAGAAGAATGTCCTCAAACTAAATTCTTACAAGGATTCGATGACATTCACCAAATTTTTCCAGCTTCTCTTACTTGGTTACAAGGCTTAGTTAATTTATGCGATGGCAAAACCAAAACCAAAAATTTTCGTTAATGATGTCACACATGCCTTTTGAATTGTTTATAAAATAAACCTGGAAGCGTTAAGTCTATTATACACAATCAGTTAATGAATCAGTCAGTTTGATGTTTCCAGGTCCAATTGAAGAGAAATTCCTAAAGATATCAGTTATTACATCTATCTCTATTTTGAATTATTTTTAAACGCTTGAATTTTCTGAAGTTTATAAACTAATTACTCACAATTCCGTAATCCACGTTCAATGTAAATGTTAAATGTTAAAATGTTTATCTGAAAAAATAAGAACTAATTAATGAAAACTGTGTTGACTTTCTTATCTGTTTTTTGACTTTTAATTAACTGCAATTAATTAAATTTGAACTTCCTGATATATTAACATTTCTGTCTTATTTCAAATCAAAGAATTCCGAAAAATAAGTTTCAAAAAAATCTATGCTATCGTCGTCGTCATTTTCGTTGTTGTCGTTCCAGGCCTATACCATGCCTATGATATCTAAACCTATTTTAATAAAACTTGTCAAATATTCCAAGCAGGAAAATACATCAATTCAAAATATTCATCTTCAATATTAAGACGCTGAAGGTGCAGTACGTTGAAAACAGATGTCATTTTGAATTCATTATCACAAATAGAAGGTCTGAATTTACTTACCTTTGGTACAAATTCTGAGTTACTTACAAAATTATCAATAAAATTACGTCAACACTGGATTGAAACTGTAGTTTTGACAAGGCTTTACATTACATTATCTTCGTCGCTCTCTTGTAACTAAATACATCGGCTATGAATTGATCGAAATTTTATGTGTGAACATTTTATTGTGTCACTCAGATTACAAATTCAAGCATTTTATAAAACACTTGGACTTTCTACAAACAGATTGCTTAATCATTTTTTAAATGATTAAGCCTTTCGCAAAATGAAGGAACATTATACTTTTTTGTTTTGTTTGAATAAGTTCTTTTTGAAATCTTAACTAACATCAATAAATCCTTTGAATTTTCACATAGTATTTTAGCAAAAAAGTGATTAAAGAAAAATTTTGATTTAAAATTTTCTGTAAGAAAATGCATATCTGAAGGCAGCCATCTTCAAGAAAATTTGATTTTTCTCTTAAAGCTTAAAAGCTAATAACGCATGTGCTAAACAACGGATCTTGATTTNNNNAACTTAGATCTATATATCTTAGATCTATAGGTTAAAACGTCCTAGAGAACCAGCGAGCGAACAATATGGGAAAATCAAAAGCACTCCTCGCTAACGCTCGTGCGCTAAAACTAACACCCTGTATAGAGCTGAGCGATTGAAACACAAAATAATGCTTCAGGATTCAACGAATAAATGTGTTATTAAGTTCTGATCTGTTACATAGTTTAGAGACGCCTGTAGATTTGTTCACTCCACATAGCAACTTTTTCTTCGATAAACAAACACATTTTTTTTAAAACACTCGGTATATAACAAGCTGTTATCATGTCACGAGATGAGACAAGGCAAAATGTGCTTTTGTTTTTGTGTTTCGAGACTAGAAATCATTTTACTCTCGTCTCGAATCAGGATGATTTAATTAATGTTTTTTATAACTGAACATTTGATAATTTGATTGCATTTCTGCTTTTTTAAATTCAGTACTTGCAAGTTTCCGAATATAAGGACATTTCTGAATATCAGATGCAAAATTCCGGCTATAATGCTTAACATTATTAGCATCTGCACACCTAAGATAATATATTCAGGATTAGCGTTTTATGTAACCTTGTGTTTTTTTAAGCTTCCAATTTACAATTAGGTAAATTATAGGAAGCTAAACGAAAAAACTGAGATAAGTATAAATGAAGTACTTACTATGTAAATCACGGTTGTCTTTATTTTATAAAGTGTGAGGCCGACGTTCTTCCGTTGAACAATTTTACATTAACCTCGAGGTGAATCTCATTTTTTTCTGATCCTGTGATATGATAATGTGATGCATTCTATCAATCCCACAAAAAACAAAATTTTGTGCAAACTTCTAATGATGAAGAGGGCCGTGGCTTTGTTAACACTGTCGCTGAATCAAAAAAAAAAACAGATTTAGGTATAAAATAGATGATCTCATAGAGTTATTATTAGTTTCTTAATAAAAATAGTTTTTTTAATTCTAAAACAGTGGTCAGTTTCGTATTTTGTGCAAAAATTTGTAATATTATCTGAAAAGCGATTTGTAAAATAATTACATTTTGGTAAATTTGGGTTACAGCCGATTTCGTCGTAAAATATGTAGATGTGTTTCATTATGATAATTTTTATTCATGTATATAACATCCGTTATAAGTAGAGCCTACCACGTTTGATGTGACTCGGTCATCGATACCATCTGAAATGCATGAAAACGAAAAGCTTTTAGCCAGATATATCCTAACTCCCAAACTAATTCCTGTAATCATAAAGTGATTGACATTTAAACAACGTAAATTAACGACCTAAACCACCCGCTTTTCAATTATAAAATGTTCTGCATAGTTTGTAATTAGTGATGTAAGTTGGAGCCAAGGAATTCGTCGCCCCTGGCATAGATGGGCATGGGTAAAATTGGTCGCACAGCAGGTAGGTAGTTGCTTCAGATTCGATGAGATCGGTAACCTGAGATTGTCAAATATCGGTCACTCACTGAAATCGCCTCTACTTTCCAATTATTTTGGTCACTACACGTTTTAAAACAAGTTAGATGGCGTTAAAATTCAGTAGAGTACAACGTACAATTTGTCTATTAGGGCGTAACGACAGCGCCTCCAGCACCTCACCTGCAGGAGAAAAGCGGCTCTCCTAAATTATTTTGCATAAGTTAGCATTATGGTAATTTTGGTTATTCTTCATTAGCTCACGGGAGTCTTCAAAAAACAATGTTACGTCAATAGCATCTACCCACTCATTACCCCGATTCTTAGCTGAAGTTGCCGCTTCCAGCTAATGCTCCGACGAAGACAGATTGTTTGCACTTGGTTTATATCTGTTTCTCTCATATTTCATAATGCTTTCCACTCACATCGAATAAAAAACTGACATTTGTCAAATATCTCCTCCATTAATATCCAACTTTTCAAAAATACGTATTTTCTTGTAGCATATTCCAAAACTAGCAAAATGTAATGGAGCTGTTAATACCAAGTCCTTCAAGAAATTATGAACCCCAAATTTAAATACTGGATAATATTTCTTTTTTGCTTTTTGCTTTTTGCATTTCACCTTTTCCAAATTCAGTTGCTGCAATCACATTTTTGCTTTGAATTGTGAAGAAGCTAAAGAAGTATAACTGTTTATATCATTTAATAATAGTTTATCAAAAACTTTGTCTATAAGTGAGATCAGATACAGATTGTTCTACTTAAAATTTTTTACTTTTTTTCGCATTTTGGGAAATTTAGTCTGGTGCGACGCATTAACAGGTAAAAATTGATTTTACTTTATTACCAAAATATATAAAAATCCCTCTGTTTAAAAATCATTTTTGATTGCGCACCTTAATCGTTCTCTGATTGTGAAGACC
>QDEB01033715.1:3397-19805 GCA_004193795.1 Asbolus verrucosus | reverse complement strand
ATCAACATGACGGAATTATAAAATGCATGCTTTTTAAAAGGCTGTACCAAAACTACATAATTATATGTACAGTTTTGCAGTAATTTTGACTTGACACTTGTTTTTTAAAAGTTTTAGTGTTTTTATAGGAATTGAATTCATAAGTATATATTTTTTCTGTTATTGTAATCTGCTCATCTCTATGACAAATCGTTTTTGTTTGACGGTTAACTGATATCAGATGCCTACCTTCAATATTAATATTGCCTCAAATTTCTACCTACATGTCTTAATACTACACCTGTAAATTATTATTCCCATATGACAGTTATATCGAAAAAAAAATTATTCCAATATTTTGAAATGAAAATGTAGGATGCAGGATATTGTGAAACATTGAATTCACACACCATTCTAGTCATTCACTGTAGCTTCGCTGAAGAGAGATTGCGTAGACAAAAGAATATTTTAAATTCGGTCGGTTGGCTGACAAAGCCGTGTGACTTCAGCCAATACATTTTTTTCAAAACTGACTCTTCACTATTTTACTTCAATTAATTTTCGGTCCCATTTACCGGTTTTCCTTAACTTGCATGTGTAGGAAAGAGCCGATATAGAGAATTTTCTTTCTCCAAGATTATATTGATTGTGAAAACATTGCGTAGTACTTTAACTTTTTAACGGACCTCAACAATATTTTTCGCCCCAAAAGATTTTGTGTAGGACATTATCTTCCGAGATAAATTTGAAATATAATTTTATAAATAAAAGAAGTTTAAAAATCAGCACTTATTACATCCAACTCTGCAGTGATTACAATGGATCAATCGTCGAAGACGACAAAATTGAAATCTTACGTCTTATAGCTGCTAAATGAATTTAAATTAAATTAACATGTTATAACAGTTTTACAAATTGTTGTCCTTGGTTTTCTGATTTTAAATTGCTTGGGAATTTTTCTTGAAAAGTTGTTGAAGAAATTCAATGTTTACTTGTCTTCATTATAATTCAAATTGTAAAGCTTCTTGTAAGTTGCTGTAGCGCTTATTAGAGCTATCCAAAGTTTCGCTTTTTTGTACTTCCAGGTGTTATCGCTGTTGTAACCTAACAACTTCATTTTATTACTTACCTAATGTTTTACATTTCTGCTATCTTGAAGAAGGCAACGAAAATTATGAAAATGTATTTTTCTAAAGCACACTAGAATAATGTTTTTTTTTTTTACTATATACATAAAAGACCATCTTACTGTACAAGGGGTGGTAAAGGTTGGTTCAGTTAGATTGAAAATTAATCATATAAACAACAGATGGGTCATATGTAGTCAAATTTAATTTCAGCTAAACCTGCCTAATAACCCCCACCATTTGCAATTAGAATACGTTCTTTGCTGTAAACAGATTGTAACAAAGATAAAAATAATTAACAGCATAGGCAGTAAATTTCAAGTCGTAAATGTTAACAAGTAAATGCAAGTAAAACAAGCTGTCAATCAGTGAATTGGCTATAAGGCGAATGAGATATTCAACTAAATCTGAAGATCCCGACTACTTAAAATCCGACACTAACAATATATCTAAAAGTAATGAACCGACAAACATTGTGAAAAAAATGTTTATAAATTTATGAACCGAAGATAGGTTAATTGGCTTTCAATTAAGTGCTTGGAAAATGAAAATAAACAACTTTTACTATAATAAATATTGGACGAAGAAAATCAAATAAAACTTCTTTCATTTGTATTTACAATTAAAACAGATTTTAGATGCAAGTATCATGCATATTTGAAAAATACCATCAAAGCAGTAACGAGAGGCCGCTTTCATTAATTTTATTTTTCAAGTTAAGATTGTATTTTGAAGATTGGATCATTTACTCTTCTCGGATCACTCTTTTAGAATCTCTCATTTAGAACTCTCAGATTGACTGTTTTTACCTCGTACAAATGGCCAACAGAAAATGTTTCTTTTCATGCCATACTTTTTTTAGGATTTTTTATAAAGGTTAGGTTCAATGAAGTGTATTAATCGATCGTATTCCTATTTTTAAATTTTTTATTTTTCACTTTTGGCGACATGTCTGTTAATGAAGAAGTTCTTGAAACGGTAATCTGTAATGAAATATCACACCATTTCTACTGATAGAACACTCTTCATTCTACGATACATTTTGGCCAAATAATAAATTTAAAGAAATCTCATTCAGTGACTGGAACTAACTGCGCGGGACGTTCAAAAACGACGGTTCTATCGATGGAAACAGTACACCATTCATGTTTTTTATTGCCAAGACCTATTGCGGCCAATTTCGAAATTAAACCTTAAATGTAATGCATAAAGCTCAGCGCAAAGCTCACAACAAACACTGTTATTTTGAAAAATCGGTTATACACTCCGGACAATCCCTTTTTGCCTGAAGACGTGTTTATTGGATATTCTGAAGACACTTAAATCTAGGAAATAACGTCTAAAACGAAGGTACAATGCAACAAATCAAACTCTATGCATAGCAAACAACATTTATTAGACAATCTCATGCCAAACATGTAAAAAAATGTGAACATTTATGATTTCGATTCGAGTGGAATAGTCCAAAAGGGTTTAGTTTACATATGAAAATGTGAACAAAAACACTGAACACCCATTATCTACCTTGGCTGTGTCCATGATTGACTTTTTTTAGGTTAGAAATTGCGGGTCACAAAGGGTCAAGGTTGTTAAAAATAAACACAAATTTATTACACGAAGTTGCATCGGCCACTGTACGAAATACGGCACGATCGCATCGAAATCAGCATCGTGATTCACGGACCAAAGTTACGTTCCAACTGTCCACACCTCTGCGGGGTTCAAAAATAACTGGCTTTCATTTCAGCTTTTTCTTGGTCTGCAGCGCGTTCTCACTGCAGGAAAACGACTGGAACACCACGACAGCGCGGCGACGTGCGGCGGAAACAACCGCACGGACAGCAGAACACCTCGAGGTCGATAATTGCGCAGTTTCCTTCGTCCGAGAGCTGAAGGCCTGCAGCCCTCGCAGGATTTTAGAACGCCTCCACGGCAGTGTTCGCGTTTGAGAACAGATGGAACTAGATAGCGTCCGCCGCCATTTTGGGTCAAAACGATTTCGCAAACTTAGCGTCGCTAAATCTTGTAGAATTCGTTTGGCCAGTTTGGATATAAGTACCTAGATATTGAGCCCAATAGCAAAATGTTGTAATCTGCAGTGCAGCATGCGTCTCTTTAACATATTTGAAATTGCCGCCAAAAAACAAAATGGGTGATTTCCGTAGCGCTGGCCCTCTATATATACCTAGTCCTATATACACCTAATATTCGAGCGGGAATTTTAAATATTTTGATCTCAAGTAAACTATGTATTTATGTATATGCAATGGTTTCTATCAAGTGGGTTATAACATTAAAAACGTATGTCTTATTATTACACTATAAAATAAAACGTATTTTATTTTTTAATTTCATAAGCTTTAATTAAACATATTTTTTGTTCAGTTGTTAAAACCATTTCGAAAGGAACTTCAATAAAAAATATTCAGTATTCACATTTTGAATTTGCTTTTGATTAATAAATAACATTTGCAAGGTAAATTAATAATAAGACATACGTTTTTGATGTCATGACCTACTTCTTAGAAAGACTTTTGGATCGCTCGGTATAAACTTCCAACTAAATTAATTCTCTTAATTTGTGAAAGTTTATTCAAAAATCTGTATAAATTGCGAAACAAATGAACCAAAAATGAGATATTTCTCCTTAAAACAAAACCCTATTTCTCAAAAATTTTCAATTTTTTTCATGATTTTCTCTGACTTCTTGCTTTTCGGTAGATACTTACACCTTCTTTAGATGCCTTCATTTGCGGCATATATACAGTATGATTTAAAAAAAATGCCGAGCAATTTTCTTTACACAAGACTTCCCAAGAATACAAAGAATCCTACTGTGAGGAATTACCCATTTCTTAATATTTTTATCTCATATTACAATACATAACTTTGTTTTCTTTAATTATCGATTTGTCGAACCATAAGATATTATTTTATTTTATTTGAATTGGTTATTATCATAATAAGCAATCACTCCAACGCTTCATAAGAGGTAATAATCCAAATTAACCAAAAAAAAAAAATGTAACACCTGTTCAAGATAATGTAATTCATAGTGGTGTACGTTCGGAACGGATCAAAATTTGAATCCAGATAGACCCAAATCTTGTGATTTTAAAAATCCGGATTTAAGATCAAATTCGAATCCAAAGCGGATCTAATCCTAATCAAATTCAATCTTAATCTGATCCAAATTCAGTCCAGATTCAGTACGANNTTTCAATTATTGGGAATAAAATACTTATACCGGGTGTCCCACAGAAAAGACCCCCCCCCTTAACTTCTTTATTTATTAATCAATTTTGATAAAATTTTATATAGTGATATTAGAGACTTCAGACTCTTATTTGATGATTAATAAGTCTTTTTTCTTTGTTAGTTTCCGATATATGAAATTAAAGCTTAAATGGATTAATCTTAGATTTAGATTCGAATTTTACGCATGATTATCAAGTTTCATTATCAAATTCGTTTAGAATGCCGTAAAATTCTCTCTAAATTTTCAAAAAATTTCACTGTCTTTTCGTAAAATATTGCTAACCATGATGCTACGTTGCTACAACTCAAATCAGCGAATAAATTTGAAGTCTCTAATATCACTGTGTAAAATTTTAACAAAATTGATTAATAAATAAAGAAGTTAGGGGGGATGGGGGCTTTTCGGTGGGACACCCGATATTTTATCGAGCACCTTAATTACAATTAGAAATTACTCATAAGGCAAAAACTAGGCTAAAGTGTATTGTAAATTTTAATTCATTTATCAGTTTTCTTTTGCTCAGTTACCTTCAGTTCTGAAATGATATCTACAATCTATAAAAAACAATAGAAACTATGGAAAACCGGCTATTAACTGAGTTTAAGATAATTAGATCCGGATAGGGAAGCAAATCCGAACACGGATATTTTACAAACCGGATCATTTTTTGCACGATCCGGATCCGCCAAAAAAATTGGATCCGTACAGCACTAGTAATTCAGTATGAAACTCTCGTACGAAGGTTCCTGCTCTGATCGACTATTAAAGTCACCATTTCTTCTCAAGAAATTCGGTTTAATCAAAACGGTTTTTTAAATAATTTTGATCATTGATCATGACCGTGAACGATTAGAAAACAGTTGTCAAAAACAATCTTTTTCAAAAAATTTTAGAAAGGAATGACAGGTCCAAATTTGTTACTTCTCACTCTGAAACCCTTGTATTTTCGTTATCAACTGTTCAATTAAGCCAATCAATGGTAAAAACATAAATGTATCCGAGACTGGATACACCAACTTTATTGTTTCGTTTTCAAAATAATCACGGAAAATTTTTGAATTGTTTGCGGAAATTATAACTGGTTTTCAAAATTTCTGAAAACCATTTAACTGAGTGCTGTGGTACAATTTTTTTTTAATATTTAGGTCAAATATCTAGCATTGAACGAAATCAATTTTTGCAAAATCAGATCTGCATGATACAATCACAAAAAATGAGAAGTGGAAAAAATAGAGGTACAGATAGATGCAGGTGAAATTACGGTAATTAAAGAAAAGGAAAGAACCAAGTTGAGACTGTTATGATGGAAAACTGGTTTTGGGGGTTACAGTGAATTAATCTAGAAAACATGTTCTGGCAGAATTTCTGATGTGATTTTGACAAAATAATCATCTTATTATAACATACATCTGTCGCAATAACAATATCAAAAATTAAATATGCTTATAAAATCACAAATAAAACATATATGGTTTACTAATATACAACGTGCTGAAAAACGAAGATTTCATAAGAAATACAACAGTCAACATGGAAATAAACGACCTATCTTGCACTGTGTAAATAGCAATATCTACAATTTGAACGAATATTTGTTGATGAACTGTTTTTGTACAATTTATTAAATGCTGTATTTTTAATGAAACACATTTTTATAAGTCAAACTTTTCAAACACAAAAAAATTTCCTATGAATACACCTCAGTGCAAAGTATAAAATCTAACAAAAAGCTATAATAGTACCATTAAAACAATTATTTAACATAAATTGAGAACGGATTTAATTCATATACCTATATACAAAGCTTCGTTTAAATATGTGAAATGTTCTTTCAACTACAAATTTATATACAAATTTGACAATTCTCTAAAACTTTGGGTACTCAATTCATTTCAAGAACTAAATTAATATACAATGAAATTTACTGTTGCTGTTCATTTAACTACATTCACTAATTTTGTATTATCAACTAAAAGTGTTGGTCCTTTTTTTCCCATATTCCTTAACACTGTCAACTTCACATTTTTTACCTTTCGCTTGCGCTAACATTGTTACTAATTTTTTAGGAGAGTCTCCCACAATCCAACCGTGCTGAATAGGTCTGTCCTCATCGTCGTCAATTTCGTCTCTGATTGGCTTGATTTCGATCAAATCGCGTGACTCGTCTTCACTAGAACTCGACCAGTGATAAAGAGGATTCACGGCCGCTCTTTTGCGACGATTCAACGCGTAAGTTGACGACGATGACTTGACCCTTTTGTGAGTTTGTTTCTCGTTTGTCCTTGCGTCTTCTTCACAATCCGATTTTTCATCAAATTTCGCCATTTCAGGAAACTTACTCGGTGCTTCCTTACTGAGGTGATAATCGCTTTTGTCGACGAGAATGGCTGTTTCTAACATTTTGGAATCGAGTTCTGTTTCTAAGAGAGATTCGTCGGAACTCCAGTACTCTATCAACACATTCTGTTTCCCACTCGTGCATTTTCTTTGACTCTTCCTACTAGCGACTCCGATACATTCTTTCAATTCTTGTTCTAAATTAATACAATTATCCTCGATTTTATTGTTTTTCTTTTTAATACGCTTTTTCGAAGATTTTTGCAGCTTAAATTCATCGTCACTAGAATCCGAATACGTATGGCTCCTTTTTTTATTTTTGGATTTCGATTTCTTTTTGTTGTAATTATTTTTATTTCCATTCTTCTCATTCGAAGAACACGATTCAGTAACGATTTGCTTCAATTCGTTATTAGAGTCGCTATTTACCAATTTATCGAAGGCCATATTCATCTCTTCCTCGGTCATTTTCGACTTTTCTAAATGATTTATTGCAGGTTCGGGGCAGCTTAAGACGAAATCTTCGACTAATTTCGCGTTGTCTATTATCGGAATATTTCTTATATTCTCATCGATAATCCTCGACTTCACCGCATTTTTGAAAATCCGGCCCATAATCATGCACTTCTTCTTCGTGATATTCTGCTGCGTCTTTGATTTTACTTGATTCGGAACCAATTCTGAAACCGACGACGTACTCGAAGAAAATGCGTCGACACTGACTGCATCCTGACTGTTATCGTTGTCGCTGTCCATAGGTTTCTCAATTTTTCTGCTCTTCTCGTGGTTGTTCCTGAAACTTCGAAAATCCGGTCGCGTGAAAACATCAGAATTGTCTTGCGTCTCTTCAAAATCGTAGATGTCGTGAATCTTCGACGCCTTCCCCGGATTATACGGTTTTTTGGACTGTGACGATTTTGTTGTAACCTTTTTCTTCCTCTTCAAACCGGATTTTCTCTCTAATCGTGAAATGTTAATACTCTCCGCCGGCTTTGTTTCAGTGAAGTCGGTGCTGATAGATTTTTTAACTGGCGGACTGCACGTCAGAATTTTAGCCATGTTTAGATCTTCAGTGGGAATGGAGACCTTTAATCCTTCGAACACTTTCATTGCTCCTTTGGTTAACATTTTTTTATTATCGGCAATCAACTCAATCTTCTTCTCTTCATAATAATCTTCTAAGTTTGTTGCGTTCCTGAAAAAAAAAGATCAGAAATTAAAATATGATGATTGATAATGTGGCTACCACCTTTCTTCCGTTTCTGCGTCTGTTGCATCTAGCCGAACTCGAATCGCATCATCGAATGACGAAACCGTCATGTGTGGAGCTTCTTCGCTGTTCTGACCGCTAGAAAACACGTCTTCGGTGGGTCCATCGCTGCTGAAAACCTTTTCGAACGATGTAAAATTCTTGTCTTTCAAATCGAATTCGCCGCTGTAGGTTTTGTTCTTCAAATTCATGTTCCAGTGCGACGAAATGGTGGCAGAATTCGATTCATCTTGCGAGAAATTATCGCCCAAAGGCGTCGTCACTCGCGAGTTATCCGAAAAATATTCGCCGGCCTTGTCGCTCTCTTTCTGCGACAAACAGCCGTTTTGCAACCACTCCGGCTCGTCGCACCGCTTCATTTCGAGATTGTTCAAATCCTTGCCTGCGTTGGTCGATTTTTTGGAATAATTCGAAATTTCGGAACCGCTTTTCAGCAAGCTGCAACACTCGAGAAATAACTCCTCGTCTCTGTTCAAGGCTTTTCTCGACTTCTGCTCGTCGTAGTTCCGCAAGTTGCTGTCTTCGGAGATTTCTTCATATTGGGACGGTTTCAAAAAACTCTCTTCTTCTAAATTTGACTTCATGAGATTGTTGTCCAGTCCGCACTGATCGGGGTAAGCGTGAATCGAATCGTCTTGTCTGGGGAAGGTTATATTCAATCCGTGATCGGCGGATATATTTTCGTTAACGGACTGGCTCGAAGTAATGGTGAGATCATCAATGTAGCTCAAATTGGACCGATTTTCTATGATGTTCTCCAGCAGAGTAATCTGTTTTTCCAGAATTGTTCCCGCAGTGTTCGATATTTCGGGTTCGAAATAATCGACCGACTTTTTCACCGGCCGATTTTCAGATTCGAAACTTTTACGTTCCGCCAAGCTTTTGTATCTCTTCATCTCCGACTGCATTCCGTTGCTGTTTTCGATGATGTTCGAGAAACTGTGCTTATCGGCACTCTTTTTCAGTACGGGCTTGTTCAAAACGTCATTTATTATGTCGGCTAGTTTCAAATTCGAATTATTCATGTCCACCGTGAACGGCGAAGACTGCTTGCAGTCAGTCGTCTCTATAGTTTCCAGAATGTCCAACAAATTCAGATTCCTCCTGGAGTCCGCCATCTCGATCACTTCAACCAGCCGATCGTTCTCGTTCAACTCGTTTTCTTTCGCTTTCAAAGCTGCTTCCCTTGCCTCCAGTTCCGACAGTTTCGAAATGTGAGTCAGTGTGCGTTTGTGTTTGGTTAAACTTTCGACGCGACAAAAAAACTTGTTGCATATTTCGCAATAGTTAACCTTATTTTTATCAGATTCACACCGCTGGACAGGATCGACTTTATTTATTTTATTGCACTGCAACCTCGAATTGTCGACACTGTTATTATTAAAAGAATCTTTGGAGATATTCTCGAAATCGTTAAAATTTCCATTTTTTTCGATCGTATTCAATTTGTTCTCGATTTCTTCACCCAGCAATCTGCGTTGATATTTGCGATGTTTGGAATTTTTCGATTTCTTTTTCGTTTTACTTCGGCTAGAATTACTCTCATTTTTTTTCAGTGGTGATTCCGCTTTCACTCCTGAATCAAGCGCAGGTTCAGTTTTCGCTTCTGAATCTGATGCGGATTCGTTTAAAATTTGCTTCTGAATTTCCAGTGAATTGGACGGCAAATTCACAACCTTTTCAGTTAAATTTTCTTCAATAACAGCGATCGATTTTTCTAAAATATCTTCTAATACGTCGAAATTGTCGTTAGTGAATTCGTTAGAAATCTCATCAAAATTATTGAAGAACGAATTGGTGGGTTTCGATAACACATTTTCATCCGGTTTCGCTTTAAGTAAGTCAAACAGTTCATCTCCGCTCAATTTCATATCTTTAGAATCATTCTTTATTTTTTTATGAGAATGTTTTTGATTATTCTTGGGCGGTTTGTCCAGGAATAAGTTTTTTGTAGTTTCTTTAATGATACTGGATATACCCTTACATCGATCCAAATCGTCCAACAGAGGATCCACTAAATCGATCTCGTTGTAAGAAGCGATTTTTTTCGAATTTCGCTTACTTCTTCTCAGTTCTTTTACCTCGTCAAAATCGTTACTTTTAATTTCATGACTAGCAAAGCAACCGAAACCACTTGTCCGACCATTTAACGCTTCTTCAGCACCATTTGTGTCTATTAGCAAGTTGAGGTCAACAGTATTTTCTTGATTTACCGTTTGCGGGGAAGTCTTTTCCGTTATCGTCACGTTATCTGATTCATTATTGAATTTTTTTAATTCTTCATCTTTTTGATAAACGGATCCTGCGACGTTCTTAAAACTGTTGATGTTGCGTTCGTTTTCCGTCAGTTCTTGCAAAGCCTCATCGAAAATTAATTCTAGAGCCTTTGCCTTGGCACTTCTAAATTTTCTCATTTCTTTATTCGTTTTAGAATCGTTTTTCCCCGTGTCATCATCAACGCAGAAATCATCATTTTCTTTCGCTGGTTCTTGAGTGATGCAGTCTGCTTTGTCTGTTAATTGCTTTAAATCTTCCTCGGGATCTGTGAATTTGCTGACCGATTCCTTCTTATAACTATTATTAAACAATACATTGTCTTGACTATTGGGTTTTGATTGCATGTCAACATCATCAGATTCCTTGCTATCGTTGACTAGACTTTCATCTCTTTTTTTGATTATGTCGTCAGTGTTATTTACATAAAAAATATCACGGTGATTGCAGTCTGTTAACACAGTGATTTCACAGTCGTCTACCGCTGAAGACGAATCATCTTCATTGTGCTTTTTATCGTTAGAATTACTTTTACTTTCTTCTATTATTTGTGTTGTCATCGGTTCCACATTTTTTTCGTCTTTATTGCAATTAATGTCAGCCACTTCAGTCTCTAATGTATCTGGAGTTATATTTTCACCACAGCTGCTTTTACTTAACGTACACAAGTTATCATCTTCTTTCACCAACTTTTCGTTTTCATTTTCTTCTTGTTGATTTACTTCTATTTCTGCAAGATCTCTAAGTTGCGATGTATTTTCTTGTGCAACTGCTACGTCCAGTTTATTATCTGTATTGTCTGTATAATGGGGAATATCATTGATTACTTCTTCTAGAGTCAAGGCAGTTTCAAGTTGTGCTTCACTATTCAAAATTTCGCAACTTTCTACTACATTTTTCCCTACGTCATCGCATTCTGCAGAAGCATTCTGATTGTTATCCGAATCAGTTATAAGACTACACTGATCTTCTTTCAGAAGAGTTGACAAGGGAATTTCATCTTCTGAATCTGATTCAGTTAGCTTGTGTTCAGTTAAAATTGTTTCATTCTCAAGTAGGGAAGTTTCACCACCGATTTGTTCTTGAAATACGCATTCTTCTTGTTTACCTAATGGTGCATCCACCATTTTCGCTCCCTTCAACGGGTCTTCAAAATTCGTTTTAAAAAAAGCCTCCAGAGTAAGTTCTTTCAGTTTCTTGCATTTTTTTTTAACTGTAATGTTGAAATCAGTTTCGCTCGAGTTTAGAATCTTATTTCGCTTTCTGCTCAACTTTTTCTTCACGTTCTTTCCGGATGTATGATCTTGTACAGTTACTTTTTTTTTCGATTTCTTCGTTTGTCTTTTCCGTTCTAAACCAATGACAGTTTTGTTCGCTGAAACCTCATCTAGTTCACTCGACTTACTACTGCCAATGTTTATCTTATCCAAAAACCCGTTACTTTGAAAGACACTGTCTTCTTTTAACTGACTGCAATTGACTGAAACGCAGTTCTCTTTTTTGTTTTCATTTGAACTTTCAACTACATCGTCAACTTCCTCTTTTCCGATTTCTGCTTTTGTCTCATTCAGATCAGGCAAAATCGGTTCTATCTGCTCACTTTTATTAACGATCGACTGCAATTGAAAATGTTCGTTAAATAATGGTACTTTTAATATATGTTCCGATTTTTTACTTTCTTCATCTATACTATTGCTCTGATAACTGCAAATAGACATCACATTAGCTGAAGAATCTTCAAGATTTTTATTGAGCTTATTGGTTAACATGGCTATGCAATCATTTAACCCTCTGGCAGGTTTTCTGATCTTTTTCTTATTTTTTTCAACTATGACATTTGTACAATTGTTAACATTCGCGCCCGTCACTATATTTTCATATTTCATATTTTCATCTTCTGTGATTGGTAAATTGATCTTATTTTGCTTTTCTTGATCTTCAGCCGGTAGAGGCAAATTGCACGATTTTTCCTTATCTTCTAATGGTATTATAGGTTCTGACGGCGTAGGAAGTAACTCCACCGCTAATTCGTCTTTTGTTACGATTTCTTCTAAAAAAGGAAGCAGTTTAGTTTGAGTGCAATCATCTTGTTCACACGAAGAGTTAGCAGCTGCATCCGCCTTCGCAACAGTCAAACGATTTCTTAAGTTACGCTTTTTGTCCGACGCTTCTGCTTTTCCATCAACAGCTTTTTTTTTAACTTTAGGTTTGTTGGTCATTGACGATTCAACACTTTTGCTCTCACGTTTTCTTTTACGCAAACTTTTCACGTTCTGCAACGAATTCTTAATTTCTTCAATGTTTTGTTTTATTACCTTTTTGTCTTGAGTTTCAGTTACTTTACGCTTCGTGGCGCTTTTTTTTTCGTGAACGGGCTTACTGTCTTCGATTCTTTTTTTCTTTTTCACAGGAAAAAAACGTTTTACGTTCATTGTGTCCATCAACGTTTTACGAACACAGTTAAACTCGAGAAGTTTCTCTATTCTCGGAGAACTCCTTTTGGATTTCAGCTGTTCTGGTAATGTCGCTTCTTTGTTAACAAGCACCGGACTATTATTAGTGTTAACTGCTTTTTTCACTGAAACTGCGGTTGGTTCATTAGTTTTTTTATTAATGTGAATACCAGCAGCTTTCGTGTCTTGTTTTTTCATTTTCTTTTTGTATTTTTTTCTAACTAGTAACGAAGAGTTCGTGTCTAAAATCCTGCTCGTTAGGACCTTATTCAAACATCTCAAAGATCGCCGATAATTGTTTTGCTGATTTTTGTTGGTTCTCTTGTACCTGGTAGTGGTGTTCTTATTCTGTTCTTTACCTTTACCGTGAATTAATTTCCCACATTTAAATTTCGACTGTTTTGTAGCTTTAACTTGTTTATTTCGACTTGTACTGAAACCATCTTTCAGACATATTATTTTACGTGTGGTTCTTTTAGGAGGTAAATTAGCCAGCATGCGCTGAATTGTGTCGGCTGCAAAAAAATTGTGTTTAAAAAATGCTACACACCGCACATGCTACGTATTACCGTCACTAGCTTTCTGCCTTGGCAAATCGAACGACTTTTTATACATTTTTTTCTCGGATGGTTCTGTTTTCTGTGTGTAAATTCTTTTAACCAAACCTGAAATAGATACAATATTAATTTTGCACACGAATTATCAGTACCGCGTTTTCAATGAAAATTTCCCACTATTTCCGCAACGTTTATCAATAGAAACATACAAGTTTTTGGTCTGTTGATCAATAAGTTTTATTACCAATTTCAACTCGAGACGTGAAAATGCGAACTTCTTCCAAAACATTGTACGAAATACGAACGTTTATTAGCACAAAACAAAATATTACCTCTTCTTTTCCTCCGCGACTTAGCACCGAAGGGCCTATATTTATATTTTTTCCTAACCAGCATCCACGTCCAATCCCCGCCACATTCCAGGATATGTCTGTGCAATTCACCAAGACTATTACACTGCTTCCCACATTTCGTGCACGATCTCGCATCACTTCTCTTCCACATTTTACACTGCACAAGTTTCTCCAACACTCCAACCTTCCCCAACACGGGAATGCTCAAATGTCTGTAGAGTTCACTTTGGTTGCCCACAAACTCGTAATGCTGCACCCAAACGTACTGATGCGAAGTACTTTTATGTTCCAAAAACTGCTTTATATTTTGAAGTTTAAGACCGCACGCCGCGCACACGTATATCCTCGACCTCGCCCACTCTCCGGTCAACTCGACTTTTTCGTTTTTGCCTCGAACTCTGTTGCTCGGAAGTTCGAAATTTTCAGTCTCTTGCGATGAACAAATTAAAGCGATCTTGTCTGATTTATCGATCTCGCTGTCGCTGGGTAAACTTGAGGTGCGTCTTAAATTTAGGTAACTAGGTATCTCTGCAACATAATCCTCGTCAAAATGAGTTACATCTTTGGAATAATTTTGAACTGAAAGACAGGTTTCTTTCTTAGTTAATTCGAACACGTTGTTTAAAATGTCGTTTAGCAATTCCCCCACTTCCACGAGACTGTCGTCGTTTATGCAGTTTTCGGTTTCGCCGTTTAATTTATCTAAAGCTGCCTTTTTACTAACTTCTTCTCTGAGATCTTCAAATGGACCTCTCCGATCCAAGATTCGGTTGAGTTCTTCGCGTTTCATTAAATTTTTGTATTCTTCTCCAGAAAAATAATCCAAAATCTCCTTGGGACTTTTTTTATCATCCAGCACTTTCTGTTGTCTGTTTTTTATGATATACTGAGTCCACATATCGAGTTTACTAAGATCACGATTCTCTTTACGTTCCAATATACTCGCTTGGTATTTACGACGTGTGAAATATTTGTAGTGAACCTCATCTTTTTTGATTTGCGCCTTCTTTTTCGACGGTTTCGAACCATATTCGATTTGCGATTCAGGATCTTCGCCGAACTGAGACGACAACAACAGCGTAGTGGGCGCGATGGCATTTAACGACAGTTCACATCCGTAGTTTTCCGCATTTAAATTTTGCACTTCCTGCGAAACGTTTGAATTTTTTTCAAAATTCGATATTCTGCTCTCGGATTCTTCATTCTTGAACAACTTCCCGTCGATATGATGGAGTAAATTTTCCTGGATGTTGCATTTGATTCGGTTAAAAAAAGCCTTGTCGAAGACATCGTCAAATGTTAGCGAACTTATTTTCAAATTATCGATGGAATGGTCGGTTATTTTTTTCACTTGGAAAAAGTTGTCAAATTCCGGATACGGATTGACCGAATTTGATGACTTTGCCGATTTCTCGTTTAATTTTGTACTAAAAGCTTGTTCATATTTACTATTCTTGTCCTTCTTGTCGACCTCTTTAGTGTGTTTCTTCTGCTGCACCCCGTTCAGTTTCGCTTGTAACCGTTTGCTTCTTTTTATTATAATTCTAGAACTTTTAACCGAAAATTTTTTACCTCGCAAATTTTTTACGTTCGTGGTTTTCTTTGTTTCGACAACATCGGTTTTCAGTTTTCCCGGTAATTTCCTCGGATTTACGGTGAACAATTTGTTTTCGAATTTTGTTTTTTGTTGCTTGCTTCGTGTCGTTTCCAAAAAAAAATTTTCTTGGATCTTCTGACATTCAGGTTGCGTCGCGTTTAGTGTACCTCCATTATCTTCAAAAACTGTCGGAGTCTCTTGATTTAGAGTTCTTAAATTATGACATAAGGCGTTGTGGTCAGTGAGATGAGAAAAATCATAATACCTGTCTTCGCACGACAAACAACCAAAATACTTATTAGAATGACTAACGATTAAATGTTCGAACAGTTCTTTTAAAGTGTGAGTTGTAGAAGTAAATTTATCACAATAAATACAGGGCGTACTGGTAAGACAGTTCTGGTGTTTCCTTAAACTGACACGCCGCAATTGTTTGGCTGAATGACATCTCTCTATGTGCTTTTGTCTTAAGTTTACATTAACGAATGTCCGATCACAATAAAGACACAAAACTTTACGGCAGATTTTTACACTGTCTCCATCACATCGAAATGACGTGTACGTCGACAATATGGTTTGTACTTTTTCTAAGGGCACACTACAGAAAAAACTCTTTTTCGTTTTATCAGCTTCTACGCCGTTTATTCCGTCCGGGAAAATGACAGAATTGTAGCTAATGGTCATGCTTCCATCCGAGTCTGTTTTGGATGGTGTCGGTTCGACCGCATCAGTTTTACAAAGCAGATTAATGTCAGCTGTTCGCATAAAATCGTTCCTCGACTGTGTCGCGCTACTCGCTGTGATGGGGCTAGATGACTGCGTTTCACTGTGGAAGCTGTTTGTCTGAATGCAACTAGCTTTTCTATTTCCATTTTCTTCACATCCAAGGGAACTGCTATTCACCATACTGGTGTTAATATACGGGTGACCGACTGAAACAAGAATCACAGAATAAGTAGACGTATGAGACAAAAGATACGTTTTTAACTTCATTAGCGAGAAATGAATTTGAATAGTTGGATAGTTCCCCACTTGAATTTTTGATGGTTGGCATCACTTTCAGCCTGTGTTTGAGTTGGTAACATTGTGAATAAAAACTTCATTTATTCTTTGATAGTTTCATTAATTAAAAGGAAGACCTTCATTGACACTCTCTTTTAAAGCACAAGTCCTTATTTTATTTATTTATTTATACCCCCGTT
>QDEB01033697.1:1479-13380 GCA_004193795.1 Asbolus verrucosus | reverse complement strand
CCTCGTCTTTTTTCTCAAAGATTTCAGTTGGTATTGTCTATCAACTATTAATGTCGTCCTCCAAGATAGCCACGTTTCACGTTCGTGCCATTTTATATTCTGAAAAAAAAAGTTGATTCCTAATATCCATTGAAACAGTGTCCAAAAGTACCCTTTTTTTATGTTCCCGAGTGCTCCAACTTTTCATTGAATAAATAATTGTGCAAAAAATTTCAAATTATGTTATATATTGTCAATAGTCGGTCGCTTTTAATTGCGTTAATTAGTATAAAAAAGTTAAAATGAAATGTCTTGAAAAGTCATCAAAACCCACAAAACATCACAAACAACAGAGCCATCAGTGTAGTTGTGTAAAAATATTTGACAATATTGAGTAAGGTGCTGCGGCCTAAGGCATTATACAAAGTAAATACAGCGAATTATGTTAAAATGTCCATTTGCGCCTCAATGTGCCCCCCTTTCTCATTGAGAAAAATGTCACTGTGTCAAAACTCATGTCAGATCAGTCAAATATTATCTTAAGCCTGATTTCATAACCTCACATGTTGCCACATAGTCAGTCCTGTCTGAAGTAAACATTATACGTGTTCTGCTATTGTAAATTTTCAAGTAGGCTTTTGTTATTATAGGCGGAATTAGATATAGATGGAACATTCTGACTATTATATTGTTACAAGAATTACAATTGTTAGATTATCACAACGATAAGTTTAGGAGAAAAACGGTGTAAATGACGTAATATAAAACTTGATTCGTGGTCATGTTCCTTGACAAATTGACGCCTTCGGTGTGCCGCTTTGCAAGTCGATGAAACCAAAATTTTCGACCGTTTTTTTGCGATTTCGAACTCTGGACTATTGCAAAATCGGTTAAATTTTTACGCTAAAGCCCGGGGCCCAGTTAACGTATTATTTACTGTCATAGAGAAAGTTCCCAGCCAGTTTCAAAGCTCCAGGCGAAGCTGATGTCTATGGCCGGTAGCAACGCCAAGCAGCACCACTCCCGATCCCGCTCCAAGTCGCTGTCGCGGTCCCGTTCGAAGTCGGCGTCCCGTTCGAAGTCGCCGAGCAAGTCCCGCTCGAGGTCCCGTTCATCTAGTCCCGGAGCGTCGAAGGAACGCAAGTCGCGCTCCGCCTCCAAGGACGCCAAGGAGAAGCGGCGCTCGCGCTCCAGCTCCGACGGCTCCAAGGACAACTTCGAGATCCGCAAGAAGGAGAACAGCGTGCAGAAGAAGCGCCACTACAGGTCGAACAAGGACAGCTCCGACAGCGAACCGGACCAGGACAAGGGCAAGCGCAAGAAGTCGCCCTCCAAGTCGCCGAGGCGCAACAGGAAGAGCCGGGACAAGAGCCCGAGGCGCAAGAGGAGCGTGTCCAGGAAGAGGAGCAGCTCCAGGAAGAGGTCTACTAGCCGAAAGAGGAGTGTTTCCAGAAGGTGGGATTTTTATTTCTATTCTTGCTACTGTTTGTCGTAAAAAATAAACGAGGATTCAAAGTATAAATGTCACTTTGTTGACACGGTATGTAGTCAAAATTAATAATAGTTTACCATAACTTTGTCATTGTATTGCAACTGCCCTAACTTCTCTTCATTTAACAAATCAGATTTGTGTCAAAACTGCGTTTATTAATGCTAAAAATCATTTTTTTAAACATCCTTCTGAAACTAGGTGAAAATTGTTTATACATGTATTCTTTTTTTTAATTTTATTTTATATTTTGTGAAAATTGTGTATTTTGACGTTTAATTTAGGAGTTCTCATTTCATCTTCAAAGTTAACTGGTTTAATTTTTTCCCTTATAATCTGTGAACATGTGTTTTTAATATCAGATTAACGTATTATGATTTAATTATATTTACGGTAAGTGATTGGTGATGCCATAAATTTTAAGAATAATATGTTATGATAAAAAATATTCTGAATCTGTGTGCTTTGAATGCGTCATTTATTTTAAGAACTCTACGGTTATGTCAAAATTTTGAAATTTGACACTTGATTGGATGTTTTCGATGTTGCCAGGCGACAATGGTGATAACTATTTGAGACCAAATAAAATTAAAAATTGTCGAAGTGGGATGAAGCGGAGTTTGAAAACATACATAAAAATGTACGAACCCAAAAATTTGAAAAGCATCCATTAATGTGGAAAAATTAAATTTAAATTAAACTTTGAAAAAATTATTTGAATAAAAGTGGAAAAAGTTTATTTGTAATGCAAATATAAAAGGTGGGTCGGTACATACTCTGAGGCCTACAATTTATATGAAATAACATACATAAAATGGCTACAATAGAGATGACATCGGCGCCATTTTGTAAGATAAAACTGATCTGCTTTTTACGATGTACAAGATCGTAAAAATGGACAATTTCTTTTTTCAAAACTCATTTTTTGAATCATAGGTCGCGGAGTATATTCCATCCGTATATCTATTTATGTATACATCTCTCATTTCAATCCAATAAGTGAATTTGGCTGTGTAAATCAAGTTGTGCTGACTGCTAACTGGACTTGCAGCCAGTTTTACAAGGTAGTGTTTTATAATATTGAAACGAGTTTTATATGTATTTATTATTTATAATTATTTGCTTCAAATGAAAATGAATGACTTTCCAGAAATAGAATGTTCATTCACAGATGAGCCGTTCAAAGCACATGTGATTAAAAAAAATGTAAACCCGAAATTTCACGTTTTTGTTGTGTATGAAAAAACGATCATATTTAAAAAAATATCCTTTGGTTTAATGTAATTATTGATACTGAACGATTGGTAAAAAAAACATGGTCAGTTTTTTTTTCGATCGTCAGTTGGCTCAATAGTGATAATCATTTTAGATTTTTAATTGCTTNNGTAAATGTGTATTTTTATCTGGGAACATACTGTATTTATATAATTGTGTCTTGTTATTGTGAGTTTTTAATTTTTACTTCAAATTACAGATAGATTTTTGCTTCCAGACGTAGTCCATCGCGAAGCAAGAGGAGTCTAAGCAGACGAAGGAGGAGCATCTCACGTTCTAGGAGGAGCACCCCTAGGCGACAAAGTCCTCGCAGGAGACGCAGCTACAGCAGACGGCGGAGCTTGAGCAGAAACAGGAGGGGAAGAAGGAGCAGGAGCAGGCGGAGCCCCAGCAGGAGGAGGCGCAGTCCCAGCAGAAGGAGAAGCAGCAGAGATAGGTCGGTATTTTTGCTTTCTCGACGTTTCTTACCGCGCTTGGGATGCTTGATAATCGATTTTCTAAACTTCAGGAGGCTAAGGCGCAGCAGGAGCCGCGATAGAAACCACAGAAGACTCTCCCGAGACAGGAGGCGTTCCAGATCGCGGGACAGAAGATCAAGGTCGAGGAGGAGATCGCGCGAAAGGGGTAGCCTCAGGAGGAAATCTCCGCTCCGGGGCAAGTCCCGGGAAAGGATTCGCAAACCTAGTCCTAGTCCTGCGAACAGAAACGAACGTCGCGACCAAAGGGATGAGTCACGGGGCTCTCGGCCGACGCCCAGAAGGCCCGAAGAGAAGAAAGAAGAACCTCAAATTCGACGTGTCGAAGAGGCCAAGAGAAGCGAGGATCTTCACAAAGTCGAAAAGAAGTTGGAGGAGAAACGTAAGGTTAGTACGTCTGACAGTCAGACAGAAAACGAATTCAAGAGCAAGGACAGGAAGAAATCAAAATCGAGGAGCATCAGTCCGGAGGACAATAATCTGATTCCTCCACACGGCCCACCCAGATATTCGCGCAGTTTATCGAGAACTCCTTCACCTTTCATAAAAGCGAACGAATTCCCGCCTAAAACTAAAGCAGTTCCTGTTTCGACGAAAGATGACAAGAAGAAACTCAAAGAAAAGGCTGAACTGAAAAACAAGAAGGTGACGAAGAAACCGTCAAAGAGTGAGACTGATTCGAATTCGAGTGACTCTGACAGTGAAGGACAGAAAGAACGGGAGAGAGAAAGGAAGAAGATCAAGTCCAAGAAGAAGACGAAAAAACGCGATTCGAGTTCTAGTGATAGTGATGTGGAATATTCATCCAAGACTAAAAAGGACAAAGAAAGCAGTCCTGAAATCGAAATAAAAAGCAAGAAGGGGAAAGACAGCAAAAAGAACAGACGCGACAGCAGCGAGGAGAAAATACAAAAGAAGCGTCACCAGAGCTCCGATTCGGAAGACGAAAAGAAAGCGAAAAAGAAACGGGCGCGTTCCGACAGCTCCGAAAAGGGACGAAAGTCGAAGAAGGATGACTCTAGCGACAGCGACGTACCTAAAAGCAAAAGCAAGAAGAAAGTCGACAGTTCCGACGATTCGGAAATGGAGAAAATCGACAAAGACAAGTCGAAGAAGCACAGGCGCGACAGCTCGTCGGACAGCGAGGAGGAGATGAAGAAGAGAAAACGTAAGAAGAAGGTCACGAAATCGGCCAGCGATTCGGACGAGGAAGTCGAATCGAAAAAACGCAAGAAGGATAAGAGACATAAAAAGAAGAAGAAGCATTCAAAGAAACACAAGAAGCACAAGAAGAAAAAAGTTGAAAGTGAGGATTCGGATAACAGTGACGTCGAAGTAGTTAACGAAGATGAAAAAAAGTTGAGAGAAAAAGCTCTCAAGTCGATGAAAAGGCAAAACTCTAGCGACAAGTCAGAGTGACGTGTATAATAAACGTTTTTATTTAGTTTGAATGATAGATAATTAGCTTTTATGAGTGACCTGTATTTTCTTTCTTTGTCATTCATTCCGTATGTTGCTGTCTTAATAAAGTTGATATGTATGTGGAAAATGACGTATTTCATAAAGTTGGATGCCACTGAAAAAAAACGGCAAAAACCTAAAACTTTTTACAACCAAAAAAGTGGTTATGTAACAATCTTGTACATATATTAGCGACTTTTCCTTTTTTTAATCATCGGTTGTAAATGTGACTTATTTTAAGCCGAATTTTCATTTTTTACTCACGCAATTAGGTCGACAGTTGATTTGAATTTAAGCGCGCTTTTTTTTAAGTTGGCTGCCCTGAATTGTTGCAAGCTGAGCAGTTGCATAAAAATTTAAACCAGATATGGAAGAAGAAAATATTGATTAAATTCAGTTGTGTAGGTGAATGTTATGTGGTAGGTTGTTTTCTCATTTTAGTTTACCTAACCTAAAAACTTTTTTTATTTTGCTTTTAAATTACAAAATTAATGTTTGTTATTACTTACAAATATGTGGTTGTTGTGTGTTTATGTTCCCCTGCATTAGATTTCGTGTTGTTATTGCCATTTCACTTAAAACTCTAAAGTAACCATAATGATTTGCACTAGGACACCCCAAGAATATTTTTCAACCGATGTAAGTACTCACAGATTTTTTTATAAATTATTTTTAATAAACTGCATGAATATTTCCCCATCTAACCCCATTCATTATTTCATTTTATTGTGCTCAAAGCGGTGCCGGCTCCCATGGAAAAATGGTAAATTTGTGGCCAATTTGGCTCGTGCGTAGCACGGATTTTTCGATTTTCGGAAAATTGTTGGCCCCCGTGACACTAAATTTGTTCCGGTTAAAAGCCCTCGACGACAAGCAGCATCAACAAAACTAATTAATTCTCAGATTTGGAACCAGTCAAGTGTAAAAATGCCTATTGATTTATTCAGAAGACTTAGAAGGCATTCACCTTTTTGGAATGTAACGAAATGATCGATTTTTCCTTCAAAGTACAAAGTACCAACGGTTGTTGTAACCGTCTAGTACACCGCATCACAAATCAGCATTTAATTATATATGATCCCGTTGATTGATAATAATCAATAGCTTCCTGCAGGTTTATTTTTAGAAAGCTACTTCATAATAATTATATGTATACTTAATATTAACAGATAATTCACTTAAGTGTTGGAGTTACGTCCACAGTTTTACCGAATGAGCCAAGTTGCTATGAAGCATGTATATAAATTTCTTGCATAATTTCCAGTCCAGCTCCCCAAAAGTTGTATTTTACGGTGCAAGGGGGAAGATTAAAAAATATTTTACAACTTGCCATAGGCAACAAAGGTTCCACATAAATTCCCCCATTATACTAGCTAATAGCCGATTACGAGGATAAAAGGCTTAGAATTGATTGCCATAACATGAACACACGTTGCGTTTTTTTGGTTAAGCTTGTCACGCCCTATTTAAACTTGTAATCCTCCACAGCTTGAGGGTTGATAGGGGATTTGGGACTTCGGAGAAAGGGTCTCCGCTCGAATTTACACAATTGTGTTGTAACTGAAATCATTTTGCTGACAAATCGATGCTTTCCGGAATTTTTAATATTTGGACTGTTCTCATCACGTTTTCTCTATTATTCCAATTTAGACGACTCGAACTTGTGCAATTCAGGCGCCAATTTCGTGTAAAGTCTCAGGTATAAACCTGTCGAGAGTATCATATCAGAGTGTGATATCATCACCCTTCCAGGTAACGGGGGTCTGTTATCGCGTGATGCATGCGATACTTCGTATTTTTATTTTTATGTTGTATAATTTACATCCACTTACAAATATTGTACTAGATGTTAAGTGAAGATGATTCAATAAAAAAAATCGAATTCAAATTCCGAGAAGAAATAGTTGCAGAACAACTATCCTAGCGTTTCATTGATGTTCCACGAAGTTTGTCCATAAATTAAAACTCGCATTGTGTGATGTGAAATTAACATTTCTTTTCCCGTAAACCTGTTTACATTTTTCAAATTTTTGATTAGTGGTTTAGTCATGGGTCGAGATGATTTGGCTTTTTATTTTATACCGCAGTAAGTCAGATAAAAGTTTTTGTTGTGACACGTGCAAGCTTGCGAGAATAGAACAATAAAAGTTCTTTAAACAATTCATGACAACAGATCGAATTACTTCTCTGGCGGTGGTTGAAAAGAAGTGTTATGTTCGATACGATTTCATGTTTTTTGGATATTAAAAATGTAGGTTTTATTCCCCACTATGTACATGTCTGGGGTTCGTTCGAAGAAAATCAATTTCTCGATTTTTGTTTGACGAAAACTGAAGGATGTGTCGGCACACAGTTTGTGGAAGCATCGACTATGTAGAAATTTGAAGAAAGAATGCAAAGGTTATTGGGCATGGGTCTGTTACACGAAAATGTGTGGTTTGATTGTTGCTGCCATTGAATTAATTTTATATTTTTAACGGTTGATCGAATATTTATTATAGTCGACAGGTTTGGAAACTATTTTAACGACTTCTTCAAGAATGTAATAATTACCACCAAATTAAAACATAATTATCGAAGATAAGTTATGCCATGAGACCAATTTTCATTTCTAAATTGTGAAAAGTACAAGTTTTGCAACTTGCTGGAAAAATTGTTCGAAGATAAGCACTTTAACAAGACGATAATGAAAAGAAGAGACGAACGGCCTTAAATTGATCTAAAAAATTAGTTTCTGATATAATTTTGTAGATGTTGATTGTCTGTTTATAAGGAAGAAGATTTTTTTAGATTTGATTTCGGAACATAAAAAATTTCATTGTGATCAAAAATGATACACGCGATTCGCCTGCGAAAGCGTTACGACCTTGAACGTTTGCGTAAATGTTATAGTTAATATCATTTACAATATTTATTACAAAATCAGATATCGTTTAGAAAAATTAACTTTAAATAAATGCAATTTTGTAATTAACGTTATGATATTAGCAATAATGTTACATAAACACTTTAAAATCACGATGCTTTTACAAGCGAATGTTTATACATAAGGATTTCATCATACTTTGCAAGTTCAAATACAGGGCGAATCAATGATGTTCATCAGAAAGTATTTTTTTACGTTTTCAAAATACAAAAATTGTTTTCAATTATATGGAATATTTCATTATTTGGTTCCTATTCAGTTAGATGAAGTATACTTTTAGAGATTCTTTTTTGTTCTTTTTTGGTTTATTTTGCGCAATTAAAGAATAAGAAAACAATTTGATGCGTATTTGAAAAATCAATTTTTCTCATTTTATTTGAAACATTGTATTTTCGTTTGTAACGATGTCGAAACAATCGGTATGTATCTGAATAGTTAAAGAAAGAATATATTTAAATAATATTTTCTCTGTGGAAGGATTTCGCGCTCACCTTGCATATTAATGCGGATGTTTAAGGATGAACTTCAATGAAAAAAAAAAGATATCTTTTAATCAAAATTATTATTAATTATGTGATAAACAAATCTATTTATAACTTATTATATGCAGGATGATTAAATATTATTGTTTAAATTTGATACTTTTTGAAAAGTGGGAAAGATAGTTTCATAAGTAATTGTGATTTTCTCAAATGTTCACAATTTTGAATTAACTAATTAACATTTGTAGTTCTAAATTAGTTACTGAAATGAATAAATTTACAAAAAAGTTGTCGAGGNNGTTTTTGTCGTTAATTTGCACTCATTACCGCTCATCTACTGACCAAATGTAAAAATATTGCGTCAGCATTTGTGGTTCGAATGTGATAAGCGGCAAATTTGTCCATTTACGTAGTTACATTTCCAGATACGTAAATCTATTTATATGAAAAGGTGGCCAATATGTTTCTTATAAATGAGTAAGTTTTACCAGTTTTAAAAGATAAGTCTTCGTCTATATTAGTTTTGTTCCCCACTGAAGCTCTGGCGAAAACGAGGTTAAAAATTAGGTTTTATTTCATAAACAGTAAACATCCTGTAGGTGTTATCCTATAATTTGTCGGAGAAGTAAATTAACCAGAAGTCTACAAAAACCTAAATGTATACACGCTTCACGGAAAACATTTTTTAATTATTTTATGTTGGTACAGTGAAAAGTGAATTCTGCTTACCATTAATTTCTTCAACTATAGGTGTTATTTACATTTATTGCAGAAATAAACTTACTTGTTAAAAACGACTGAAGGTACCCATTCAACTAGCAACTTCCTTTTTGAAATAGTAATTGAAAATAGCACAATTAGATGGTAAATCAGATGAAAGTTGACCAGAAAATATCACGAGTAAAGCAGCGATAAGCGAGTTATCTGGAGCAATTAATCATTTCTCACCACACTATCGGCCTTTCTAATAAAGTAAAAACTTCGTCTACGATAATTCATTGCCACGCCACATGATTGTAAAATCGAGGCACACAAAATTGGATTTTCTCATTCAGCAGGCATCGTGGCAGTTTGTCAAGTGTTTAATGTCGTTCAATTAAAGAAACTCCGGTCCAAGTGTGAGGACGGACAAAAATTAGATCAGATCCATTTGTGTCAAGTTCAAGAAATTGTGTCTAATCCATCGAGATCAGGTTTGGCCGCTTACGTTTGCCCGAACATTTTTGACAAAAACATTTCAAGCAGAATTTGTTCTTGAAATCGAAACGAGGAAATTGCGTAAATGCCAATTTGCGAGCACTTTCAGCCAACGAACTGTGACAACCTAATTTCCAATCTAAAATATGATCGACCTGTCTGGACGCCTTAAAGGCGATATTTCTTCATTCTGTAGAAGTCTGATGTCTGATGAGATAATTCGAACATATGGTGAGCGACATCCCTGCGACGCTGTAATAACTCGATATTCGTCAACAGTCAAAATAATTATCTGGTTAGTCAGTTATGACGTCGTTGGCAGCATTTCCAAACAAGGAATAGACGAGGCGAGGGACGCCTTGGACACCTCGTGGGCAAGTTAATTTGACGGCGTGTTTGTTACAATGACAGCCTTGCCTATAGCTCGAGGAGCAGTCCGTGAATTATCGATAGATTCGAAATCCTGTGACTCATGGAGCCCGAATACAGAGAGCATCAAAGAAATAACCGCTCGAATAAGCGACGAAGCAGAGATGAATTGCTGGCGATGCAGTTTAGACACACAAAGGTCCTATTGCGTAACATTTTCAATATCATCATCGAGTTCATTGATAACGACGTAAAAATTCTTGTTTGAGATGACTCAGCCGAGATAGAGGCTTATACATTATTCAGAACTTGTAACTACAGATAATCAAATAAAGTTTTTCCATATACTGAAGAAGCCAATAAAGAACTCAATCTAAACATAATGAAATTCATTCTCCATTCAACCGTGAAAAGCAATTACCACAAAGCTAGGGATGTCGGTATGTGCGATGCAACATGTTCCCAAGAATTACAACAGTTTTGCGACTGTTGTGTTGCGGCAAAAATTCTGGCTTCTAATTTGTAAAAAGTGTATGTTTAAAGTAAGAAAAGCGATGTCATTTCAGGCGAAACCGTAGTCGAATAATCAATATTTTTGTTTGTATGTTACATCCCGGACAAAACGAAATACCAAGCCATTTACAAGCTCCAAGACGTTGCCAATGTAGCAAATTCCATTTAAACATCGCTCGATAAAAACTAGAGGAGACCGACTTCCGCGTGATATTGCACCCCAAACCACAACTATCTGAATAAGGACGGTATATCTTTCAATAGCAAATTGAGGTTTTTGACGTTCACCACGTCGGCGTTTTACTCTTCTGCGGCGGTCATGGGCCCACGAACAGCACCCAGACTCATCACTGAAGACAATTTGATGTTATTCATGGGTCCAGTCCGTACACTACTCAAGTCTTGTAGGTCGATGACGTGGAGTGAGTGGTAAGCACTTGTGTGGGTGGTATGATCTGATGCCAAAAAATCTTATTCTTCTGTCAATGGTTGACATAGAAACTCTTCGTCTATTTATTGCTGACCAGGCAATTGCAATTGCTCGCGAAGTTCAACATCGATCCATGAGAGAAGAAAGACGAAGAGCTCGATCTTCACGCTCTGTGGTGCTTCTAGGACGTCCTGATCCAGGTCTACGTCTATTTTGCCTATTTTGAGATCATCTAGACCAACAACGCAGAACGCCCGAAACACTACCACCCACTGGTTGGGAAATATCGCGAATCGAAAGACTTGCCTCTCGCATGCGATCTCAGCCAAAGTCGGTTAATAGCTGAAAATTAGCACGGCGTCGAATTCGAGGCATTGTTGAATCAAAATGTCAATGGTCAGCATCTACTATCATCTTGAAAGCTGCTACAGTAAAAGAAAACAGTACTTTGGAATAAGAAACCAAGAATTTTTGCTCATTTTTCTCATTCTTTCCAAATTGCCAAGTTTCGTTCAAATCAGTTAATAAATTGGAATTTAAAGCTATTGAGGTGATTTTATTTGTTTTGAGTTAAGTTATCTAATCCCACATGACTATGCTAATAAAAAGTAAATGGAAGAAGACTAAAATAAACAGATAAATAAAGGATGGATAGATAGAAATATTGATAGGTGTGATGGGAAACTAGATGACCTTCATGAAATGCAGGGTGAACCAAATTAAACAATTTTGTTGTTATTGTGCCTTAATAAGCTATACGAAATATGAAATCATTTAAACAATAATCTGACAATAAAAAAAAATATTTTGTCATTGCAACCTCGTTTGTACAAATTAAAGGAATTAAATTGGAGGTAAGGATACTACTTAAAGAGCAAGTCTGAAAAAAGAAAATAAAATGGAACCAAGTGCTAAAAGAAATAAAAGCAGTAAACATTTTTATGTACTGTATAACATTTCCAGTGAGACGAAGAAGAAATACACGACAAACCATTATCTGAACTGTAGGGATTAGAATTAAGAAAAAAGGAAATATGTCTCGAACGTCTCATATAGTCATTCATATTCAAAGCACTACGTCGATTTGGACTTCGTAATTGACTTTGACATGCGCTGTCAAATTTCAGTTGTACCAACTGACACACTTGGGAAAATAACGCGGTCTGGCGATCTAAAGTCCCCATCACTAAGTTATAACAACAATAAACAGTGTTTAGTAACGAGACTGGAAACATAAAGAAAAATTGAAAGAACCATCAACAGTTACAGTTTTAGATGAAAAGAAAAACATGGAGATAAAAAAA
>QDEB01033654.1:1190-34071 GCA_004193795.1 Asbolus verrucosus | reverse complement strand
TTTCTTGTATAAGAGAAATGTTAAAATTTATTTTTGTAAGCACTGATTTTAAGAAAAATTTCTACGAGGCGGCGATTTATGTAATTTTCAAACCAGCCACTACTGACATTTCAAAAATATTCAAAAAAGCCATCTCCAAATACTTAAGAAAGCGTCGAGAAATCAAAAAAATGTCTGAATCAAACTTAGCCTTTGCTCAAACAAACTTCAAACGTACTGAACGAAAGGTTTTTTTTCAAAAATTTGGTGTTCGTACACAGCGTTTTTGTACGCAGTCCCATGGTCACGATGTCGAGTTCACGACTAAAATACGTCAGAATTGACGTTACTCTTTGCGTTTCCAATTCTTTTCGGAACGTTTGTTACAAGTGAGGTTCAAGTGCAACCATTTCGTCATCGGCCGGTGAAAGTCGCATGTAAACACAGTGTCAAAATTCGAAATTCCGAAGAACCAGCGACCGCACAGCCATGCCATTCTCGAATTACGCACGAAAAACCTGAAGGTGATGTTTGACATGTTGCCGATAAATCACCGCCAACCTCCACGACAACGTCGATCGGTCGTCCCCGCCGCGATTTTTCGTTCGAAAACCCTCCCGGTCCGTGACCGCGGCGTCGCAAAAATCCCCCGAGAAAGGCTTCGGCCGACAATTAAAACGCAATTAAGCTTGAGAAACAGCCGCAATTACGATTTTTATGTCGAGGTTCCATCCGTTCAGGTTGCTGCACACGCTGATGGTTGACATGTATCGATTTTTTGACACGCGCGCCGTTGTCGCATCCATCGGATTGCGCAACATTCGGGGGAGGCGCACCCGGAAATACCCAAAGAGTAAACAGCCACCGGCGAAAAAGCGATCACGCGAAATAATTCGCGATGATAAATAATCGCCGCTGACTAACAATCGTGCAGAACTATTATTCCGCAAGGTCCGAGCGCGCAGCAGAAGGCCTCCATTAAGTCGTTAATTTAAAACGAATTCATATTTCTGAGAACGAATTGTTTCCAACGTAATTATCGTTATCTCCGCCATTTCCACCGCGAGCTGGTGCGCCGCGGCCACACGTGGCAACGCCGCCTTTTAATTCCGCAAAAATGCGGCGTAATCAGGAGTGGGATCGTTATTGGTTGAATTATTAAATGCATAATATCGGATATCCTTTCTGGAGCGGATCGAGTACACGCTGCTAATTGAATAATACCTAAATAAATAAGATAATTATCTCGCTCGGGTCTTGCGATGTGAAGCAGGCCATGCCCCCGGCGACTCGATTTCGGACACACCGGAAGGAGGCTAAGGTGCATACCGTGTCGACGTGATAAGCGCTGGCGAAAAGTGCTGGAGACGACGCAATTAACCTTCTCGTCCGTCTTTTCTTATCGAAATTCGAGACACAACCTGACGGGATTGAGTCATCGGTGCCTGTGCGTGGATGATGGACACTGTCACTGTCAAGGATTATTATTTTAATGGCGACTCGGAGATACGTCAATGCGGACACACCCTGCATAATCCGTACATAACTATGGTTTAATTACGGACGGTGCAGGAAATCTCATTTAAACGAGGCAATTTATGGGCGACATCTCGTTACGCAACGAAAATTAATGGTGGGTTTTGAATTATTATCATTGAAAAAGGCGGCGGCTACCGGGTGGACCAGAAAACCGAGGCGCACTCGCTCCCCAGGCCGCTAGATCGAATTAGGAAGGCGGACGGCTCCGATGCGAGTCATTTAAATAATGCTAATGAAAGAATACACATTTGTAGCTAATTTGTACCTGTTCGCTCTCAAATGCACATAATTAACAAAAAACTTCAATGCCAGGTCGAGGAGCTGTCTACCGAAATCTTCCAAGAAGCTGTCCCATGATCGAGGGAATCTTCACACAATTATCGTAAAATTGTTGGAATTAATTGCACTCGCACGACACTGTGGAAGTCCTTGAAAGCGTATTACATTTTTGGGAAGTGAAATTGAATTTGGAAGTGTCAATTTTGGTTCGTTTAGGAATTATATTTGAAAAAAAAACTTCATAAAAATTATAAAAATTTTGAAAAAAAATAGAGATGAGATGAGATTTTCACTATAGTTTACTTAAACTTTTGATTATGGATTAATATATTTGTGTTTACAAATTTCAATTTCTTCTCTTGTTTTAATTTCATTTTAAAATCATGGATAAAATATGAGAAAATAATGTCAAATTGTAGGCAATGACATTTTGAAAACGTCAATTTTGGTTATGAGAATTATATTGGGTGTCTATAAAAGAATTTGGGTTGCTTTCGAATTCAATACTCGTTGAGATTTGCCGCTTTCCACAAATGGCGTACGGCACATTCGTCAAAAGAATGTGGTCTTTAAAAAAACTCTTAATTCTAACAGATAATCGAAAAGGTGAAAAAGCAACAGTTTCAAAAAAATATATGCACTTCGATTCTTGTCTTATTTTGATTTCAAAGATCTCCAAATTCTACACGCAGGGCGGGAAAAGCTCGGGTTCGTCACTGTAATTCTAAATTTTATGGCAAAAGATCGAAAATTTCGCGCGGTCCATTTTCGGACCAGCCGTGGACGCTGGCTTTTTTTCGGATTAATGAGGCGGGTTTTTTCGGCGAATGCCCGGCATAATAAACGTCCATAAACCTCGAATTAATCTGACAGCAAGATTGGCTAAAACGGCCCATTACGGAGCATCATCCCAGAAAAAATCCCCGTCGTCATCAGCGCGCCGTTTCCGCCGCGCGGCATTAACATTTTTCAACAGAAAAACGCCGAAGGACAAGTACGGCCCTGCGTAGCCGTCGTAATTACCCCGAATCGGATTATTATTCACGACGAGCGCTGCCTGTCTGCGAAAAGAATTATTCATAATGGCCAGCGTCTTAATGGACGCCCATTAACCGAATTCGGCGCTGCTTTTCGCAAAATTATACAATCCTCATCACCGACGGACAATAATTAAGTCCGCGAAGGTGTGTTTAGAGCCTAACAGTAAATTTCCAGTCCTTCGCAACAAAACACCAACCGTGATTCGTACAAATGCGAACCGAATCGTGACTTAGGATACGATAGAAACGAAGATGCACCTAATGCCGTTGGTGAGGGGGGATGACAACCTATATAACTGTCCACCACCGGCCGCCTAGCAAACTCTTGTCGAGAGTGACCAGTGTTGTGTTAAACTTCCTAAAGCCCAGCGCACACCGCATTTCTAAAGCGTCAAAGAAGACATCGAACAGGTGAGTTGATTTTCTTTCGAAAACCCATCGTAGACTTCAACGGGCGATCATGACGGAAACTTCCACTTTCATGACATTTCGATATTTCTTGCATGCCACCGGTCTGATGCAATCTTCTCGCTGCGCATTTTATTTAATAAACATTTATTTAAGGTCGTTTGCATTGAAATTCACGGTTGGGCGAGTTGCGTAAGAAATGATGGACTTAACAGTACCGGTAGTATGTATTTTTTTTTTTTTTTTTTGTATATAATTATTATTTCGTCGATGATGATGTTGATGATGACATTATGATGGCAGGAAAAATTACAGTATTGACACGCGAAAAAAAATTTTGGCCGTTGAACTCGAGGCAACCGGTTAGATTGTCGTTTCAAATTTATTTAAGAAAGTTTTCTGCAAGACTCTCCCTAGGAGAAAAACCTTGAAAAAAGCATAGGTGAACAGGCGAACAAAGAAATAAATGAAAATTGCCAACAATTGAACGCTGCCGAAGGCTACGTTGATAATGTTAATAATAAAGTATAGTACAAGACGCAATCACTCCTTCCTGTGATTATCTAATTGCTCTGAATGGACCCTTTTGTGGTCTAATTTGATTTTAGTTTATTGACCCTTTTTAAAAAAAGCATCCAGTGACTAATCGACGAACAAAACAAAAAAATTTGTTGCTATCAAAACAAAGCGATTGACAGTTGAAAATTTTAATTTGTTTTTCTTTCAATTTCATTCTCTCTCACGAAGTGAATTTCTCTCTGCAAACCTTGACACCCTCATCGCCTCTTTTCCAGGATGAAACTGATCGTGGGCCTCTTTCTGGTAGCCACCGCCTTGGCTCTCCCCCTCCCCGAAACCGAAGAAACTAAATCAGGTGTACCTCTAGTCATCGCTGATTACTCCTCAGTGGCCAAATCCGAAGAGAGCAGCCACGTCCACCACGACTCCTCCTCCGAATCCTCTTCGGAGGAGTCCTCCGAGAAGCCCAGCGAGGACCCCAAACCCACCACCGTGGCCCCCAAGAGCGACAGCAGCGAGGAAAAAAGCAGCGAAGAAAGCAACGAAAGCAAGCCCCTCCAGGACGAGACCCCCGCCGTCGAGGAGGCTAAGCCCACCGAAGCCCCCAAAGCCGAGCCAGAAGTCGCCAAGCAGGAAGAGAAGCGCGAAGAGCCCGCTCAAGAGAAAAGCGAAGAACCCGAACCCAAACCAAGCGAACCCGAAACGAAGCAAATCGACCTTCCCGCCGAAGAGAAAAAAGTAGAAGGCATCCCCGATGACGTCAAGCTCCTCGTGGAAGACGCCAAGAACACCGCGGCGGTGGCCGAAGAACCCGCGCCTGCCCCGAAGGCCGAGCCCGAGCAGCCCTCGCAGCCCCTAGAAGCCTCCACCGAGAAGATCGAAAAACCCTTGGCTCTCCCAGCGCTCAAAGCTGAAGAGAAACCTGCCGAGGCCAAGGAGAACGTCGCTCTGGCCAGCGAACAGAAAGTCGAAGCCGCTCCGGCCGTCGAAGAGAAACTTTTGGAGGCAAAGAGCGAGGAACCCGTCGCCGAACCCGAGAAGAAAGCTGAAGAGCCCAAAGTGGAGGAGAAGAAAGAGGTCGTCGAGGAGAAGAAACCCAAGGCTGAAGCCGAAGCGACGGAAGCACCTTTGAAACCGGAAGAGGCCCCCAAAAAGGACGACAAAACTCCAGAGGCGTTACCGGAAAAATTACCGGAGCCGAGTGCAAGTTCTTGAATAATTTTTTTTTTTTTTGACAAATTGTATGATGAATGACTGACGAGATCCGCTTGTCCTTTTGTTCTGATTTTAGATACACTTAAAACAAAATTTGGAATAACTGGACGAACCGGAACTCGATTAATATTATTAATAAAAATTTTTTATTTATGTGTGCTCAATTTTTAAGAACCGTATTGTCAAACACCGTATCGCTCGTGTTTTGTTGTAAAAACCGTGAGTTGTTTTATTATTATTATTTTTTAATAATGCAGCCCCCTCCTTAAAGAAAATTGCCCGAAACTTCCACACATTCCCGTAATTTTTAAGTATTTTATTCTGATAAAGCTTTCAATAAAGTTTTATAAATAATTCTCTGGTCTTTTCTCTGTCCTTCTCCTTATTTGGTCACGTTCCGTGCTGCAGCGCTCAAGTCTTTGACCGTGATTGGAATGTTGCACGGTGAGTGCAAAAAAAAAAAGAATCCTGGACTATTTCAGGCGCATCTTACCTTGCCGGTTAACATCAAGCAGGAGATAACGCCCAGACTCCACCAATCTACAGCGTGTCCGTATTCTTGATAAGCCAAGATTTCAGGAGCTGAAACAAAATAGAAAACTCACAGGAAAAGGACCCATGACAGGGAAAATCGTTCAGTTTTTAAAATAAATAAAGTCTTTATTAACGAACGACTCAAAATCACAACATTCATTGATCCTCTAAAAACTAAAACTATTATTCACAATTATTTACAAGAACTGCAACTCCAATCAATCAACCAATAATATACATCGAAGACGTGCCCTAAATCTGGTTAGTGGCCCCGATCAATAATACAAACGCGGGCCTGGATACTTGCTTTTATTACAACAGTGCTCTAGTATTCATATTCTATCATGCATAATGCTCTGACTCTTTTTTTGTGATTCTTTACAAATTAAGTAATCTCTAAAATAGTGAAAAATAATCACAATACGTCAATTTTCCGCTTTGGTTCAGGGTCGCCGCTGTCTCCTTCCCAATCGTACAAGCACCCACGCCCTCTCGTGGTGACAAAACTCAAAACTATCATCCTCAATAATAACAAATCAAAAATTTTGGAGATGAAAAAGTAACTGATGCTTCACTAGCCTTCCAGAAAAAGGTAAGGATTCCGACAATAACAACAGCGCCACCTCCTCCACGTGGACCAAACTAGCACGCAGCAATCAACCGACACCAGAGGGCACCAACGGGAAAAAAACGGACAACCCGCGATCAGATCACACTGAGATTTTGCGATTAAAAAATGAATTCGTTGCGCTGCAACTAGCTAAAAATTTCTCTAAATGTTAGTAACTTAAGTTTAAATAGAAAAGAATCTAAACTAAAATCACGTCCAAATCGTTAAATTACTATCTAAGTAGACATTTAAGGGGAAATAATTCACAGACGACTTCTTAAACAAACTGCACCCTTAAGTCAGAATCGATTAATAACTATCAATAATAAAAAATAAATAATTCTATTAAAAAAACGGCACTACGCGCTACTAGCTGGCGCCCTAGAGGGCGCTTTAACTCGAACGAACGTCATGTTTAAGGCAGCTGAAGCACTGAAACAGAACGCTTTCATGTTATCCAAGCAAGAAATCAATTGACAATTACACTAATCAGTTTTAAAGTGATAAAGTCTCTTTAATCAGCTTCTTCATGGTGGAGCCCACCGACGTGCTCGTGGACGGTCCCGAAATCGAATAGTTCACCTTGAACAGGTAGGGTTGCACGTCCGGATAGGAAGTGTCGAAGATGAGGTCCAGCTCCGACTGGCTCGGCATCTTCGGCAGGTAATCGTGTCTGTTCATCACCTCGGCTATGTACAAGATCTTGTCCGTCAGCAGCTCCCCCAGCTTCTCCCTGCACTCCTGGCGCTCCCCCTCGTTATTCAACGTGATCAACTCCAGACGCACGGTCCACACCTCCCACGGGATGCACTCCGGCTGGAACAGCCACCTGTTGGGCTTCTTCTGGAAGAACTCCAGGCTGATCTGGCCCATCCCGGTGCCCTCGTTGCCGCGCAGCTGCTCGCTGAAGCAGCTGATCTCGCGCTTCAGCGTCTGGTCCAGGCGTCCGGACGAGCAGCACACGTAGGTGAGGTCGATGAAGTCGCAGTCTACGTCCGTGTAGCCGACGGTGCCGATCGAGTAACTCCCTTCGGTGCTGTAGAGGAACTTGCCGTGGGTGCGGTGGAAGAGGACCGTGTGGAAGATGCTCGCCACGGCCTCGTCCGCTTGCCTTCCCTCGACCGTCAGGTCGAACATTTGAGATCTTGCGTTCATTTTGCGTACGTGTGTGTGTCAATATGTCCGTCAACAATAATACATAATCAAAACTAAAAAGAAAAGCCGCCTTTACAATCGCTTAACTTAGAGAGAACGAAAATTACAGAAAGAAACACTAAATCACAGCTCGGTCAACCTGAGTGGAGGATTATTCCCGTTTTACACGACTAATATTTGGTGGCTTTTGCACTGTTATTATTATCAATATTATTATTACTAATTTGTTATTGTTTCAATTGTTCATCCCAACTAGTAGAACATGTGCATACCCATGTATAAGAGGGTTCCGCAAATCGTTCGCGTTGTTTTCCCGTACGACAGCCACTTGGAGAGGCCGAAATCTATCAGTTGGACGTTGCCGTCGACATCCAATAGAATGTTTTCCGGTTTGAGATCGCGGTAAATCACGCCGGCGTTGTGTAGGAAATCTGAAACAAAAACATATCGTTTAACATAAGAAAACAACTATCATCGTTAGGGGTTTTCCAACCTATCTCCACCGGAAGTTTCATTATGCGTTAAGAATGTGAGCGGTCATCTAAAAAAGGCTTCGCTGTATTACAGATTTACGATTTTCAATAAATATTCTGTGATGTTAATTATATTTACTTGGATGTCTTGAAAACTAATGTACTGAGTATTCAGAAAACCAAATTTTTTAAAAATTTTGAAAGAACAATTAAACTTACTAGATTGTTTAATATTACTGAGTATCTCAACGTAATATTTTTCGCTTTAGATGGTTAAACAATGATTATGAATATGTAATGTACGAAATTAGTCACATATTTGTCGTGATAGTGTCATCGTCACACGGTCATTCAATGCGTGACCAGCTTTAGTCGACGCAATAAGAAGATAAAAACCTCGTAAAAATGTGATCTAAAAATATAATAAATAAAAATAAGGGAAGTATTTTAGAATCTTCAGTGGATGTGGAACTTCCTCACCACAGTTTATTTCAATTGTTGTAATATCAACTTATTGAAACTTCATTTTAATACTATAAAACAGTTCACCGTGTAAACCTGACCGCAAGATCGTATAATTTCTACAGTTGGCACAACCTGACTCACATAACTAAAATCACGTATAGATTTTGAATGGGATGTACTGCTTTTATTTTCTTTCTTTTTTATTCATATGCTTTCTCGGTATTGACGATTTTTTAAACAATATCTTCCTTCTTTTAAATTCAATTTTTCTGTAAATGTACATGTTCATTTCTTATAAATAATTCGAACTTTAATTCTTATTCCAAGTATCAATGTTAATGTTTGCGACCACATCTATCACATTTCCTTTTTATACTATTATGATCACATGAAGTGGACATCGATTTTGAGGCTGATTTATACTGAAATTATGTGACAATTTTTAATATATTCTTATAAAATTTTGAAACGTAAAAAGAAAAAAATATATTGAATTTGCACACAAATTTCTGGAAATGTGTGCAAAATAAAACTTAAATTTAACATCCGGAGCTGATGTTCTAAAAATGGACTCAAATGAAAATTAAAGACTTAAAAAAGAACTTGTTCCAAAGAACGTTCATTCAACTTTTAACACCGAGTCATGAAGTAAGGGAATTTTTACAAACGAAAAATATTCAATAACCGAACTGAATTGCCATTTTGAAAAAAAAAAAAAATGGTTTCAACAGTATCGAGATCTCCTCCTCAAAAATTCCTAAGTTTATATTTTATAAAATATGATTTAATAAATAATTTTTATTTGAAGTTTCTCGAATACCTACCTACCTCCCCTGGGGCCAATAGGACCATAATGGTCAAGTACCTGCCTTACCCAAAATTTCTCCAGTTTCAAGACAATACTGCATAACCTGAGGCACTTCCCGACTCATTTCCGACGTTTAAAATTTACATTATGTTTATTTTCGTTCTCGACAAACACGAAAAATTGCAATGAACTTGACTGAGCGAACTTGCAGCCGTTTCTCTTTGTTTTATTTGTGGAAAAACATCCAACTTGTGTCGGTTTAGGTACACATGACCGTAATCAAGTTATTCCGTCACTCGCTCTCTTCCAGTACGGTACTGAACGAATTTTTTCAGCACCGAACCGAACCGAGCAAATCCGCCCGCTCGAAATCAAACATTAAACACACGCAACGACCGAGAATAGATCTGGGTCCAGCCCTGAAATCGATTCGGTTCTGAACCCGGCTAGGAACGCGCCAAGGTCGCCGCCCCGAGTACGGCCCTGAATCGTGACATCAGCGACCAATTAGGAGCGCATATCCACTTTTTGACGAGCAGCGACTGTCATTCGAACGTCAAATATTTACACATCATCGATAATGACAACCGCACATCTGCCGGTTGAACTCACCGAGTGCGAAGGCCAATTGGGCCACGTAGAGTTTGACTAAAGCCACAGGAAGGACGGTGTAAGTCTTGAGTAGATTGTAGAGTTCGCCACCGGCGACGAAGTCGCTGACTGAAACCAAAAAGCCGTCCGAATTTGGAAAATTCCAGGACAAAAACCCACCTATGTAGAGCCTCTTCTTGCTCTGCCAATGGTAGGGGCAATCTACGATGAACGGATGATGGCCGCACACCCTCTGTATTCGCACCTCGTCTTTAACTTGGCGCACGGCGTCCTCCTTCACGATCTGCAATCGCAAAATGCGCCGTATTCGGTTGATAAGACGATCGCAACCAGGTCAAGTTTACACGAGGCTTTTCCTGGCCGCGCCGTTCTCACCTTGGATTTGGAGAGCACCTTCAGAGCGTACACGCGTCCTCCCTCCTGCACCCTGTGCACCTTCCCGAACGCACCTCTGCTGATCTCGCCCAGGTCCTCGAACCTCTTCTCGTCCGACGAGAGCGGAAACTCGGGCAGGAAGAACGATTCGCTTTGGGAAACCGGCCAGGCGGTCTTGCTCGATTCGTACGGCAACGTCAACGTCGACTCTTTCCACCTGCAACAACAACAACAGCGTTTTCTTTCGGAACGCGAGACGCACTTGCGATGGACGAGAGACGGATGACGCTTGGAAAATTTCCAACGGCACATGGACCACATGCGGCACAAGGGTAGGTAGATGAAAAAACGTGCGGGGGAGAGGGGTGGGTTTCGGGTGGCGACCTTGAACAGGGGACCGAAGTTTCTTCCGAATCACAATCGGACTGTTACATCAGCCTGTCGACCGTTATCTCGACGTATTTTTGGAGTTTTGTTTCCATTTCGACGACCGATAAGAGCGTACGCGGGGGGTCTCCAGCTCTGACCCATATCGGTTAATCTGCCCGAACGTATACAGGGTGTCGATAAAATGCCGATTTTTCGAACCGTTCGGCCACGAAGACCACAGGCTGGATTTAATGGTGCGCAATCGTGTTGCAAGTATCAATAATAATGTTCACGAGGTACTAATTGTTGAATTCACACCAACGCCGTGTTAACTAGAGCACGAATTGTTGTTGAAGTACAAAGCGGAATGGGTTTTATTAATGTTCATTGGAAATTTTTCAATTTTAGCCGAAGAGAAAGCGGCCGAAGGCTCTTTTAACCTACACCTTCACCGGGAATTTTTCAAGTTTAAATATGTACGGTGTGAGCTGAAAAAACTGACCTAAATGTCAAATACTACAAACGGGAACGAAGTTTTGATTTAGTGTCTCCATGGCGACAAAATTAAATCTTGAAAGTTATAAAAAAAAATAAAATAAAATAAAATTTAAAAATACTGAAAAGAAAATATGCGAAAAGCCTATAAAGCTTGTCAATGTCAAAACTAAATATTCTAATTTGTGCCGTGTCGTTCCTTACATTAAGGCAGAAAAAGTGTGTGGGTGTTAATTCTTACAAACCGTGACCTTGAAAATGTGCACTTCTTTCTATTGCCATTAAAACATAATTGTTTTTCCATTTAACAAACACTTAAAACATCGATTTCATGTTTAATTTTTGTGTAAATATTCTGACGTTAAATTATCTTGATTTGATGTCAATAACACGTCAATGAAGTGATAATAAATAAATAAAAATTGAAAAATTTAAATTGATTTTATCACCCTCAATTCATTGATGACATCATCACAGGTGGATACTTGATTATAAATAAAATTCGATGAGATGGCACAGATACTCGAAAGAAAAGCAAAAATTCCACAAAAACCGTAAATATTGCCATATGTTTATTTTACTCTTGACATTTGACTTAGCTTCGTCAAATTACATTAAGAGTATTATTGATGACAAAAATAATAATAAACAATAATAAAATAAACAAAAACGAACCACGATACAAACAAATGTAGGAAAAATTTGCTAAAAAAAAATTAGGTCATTTATGATTAAACCAGAAGAAAAAAAATAATATATTAACAACAATAATTTCCAATTAAAATAATAACACTGCTTACCATGTTTTTTTATTGTTACAAATTACGTCAATATGTCATAATTTTGACAATTTTTATTGGGCACTCTGTACATAAAAGAATAATACAAATACTTAAAGAAGAAGGAAGTACAAGGAAATATTGCATCAGATTATAACTGCAGAGATAAATTGGTCTCCGTCTTGGTTCAAAATTTTTCAAAGATAAATAGTACAGTATGATCTGCAAAAATTGACGTCAAGTTAAATGCCACGAACGTTTTAGAGTCGCAACTTCCATGGTGACAGTAAAATCAACATCGAGAGATAAAAACTGTAAGTTTTGTATATTTACTTTAGATTTTTCTACACTCACGAAAATGTAACAAGTTTGTTGACACAACAACCTTCAATGTCAAAATTAAACATTATAATTGATATGTTGTATCATTCAACATATTATTTTACAATCCATCGATAAATTTCAAGGTCAATGAACTTCTCACATTGTTGTAATTGTGTTATAGATTCTCCAATTAAATAAACGCCAAACATAACGAGCAATAATAAAAAACTGAAAGTGTTAAAAACCTCAAATTGTTATCTTTATTAGCAAATTTTATTTTAAATATTGCAAAAAGCCATGACCTTGTGCATCATGACTTTCTACGATTTCTTCTGAAGTATTGCTAATTTTTTCATTTATTACAACAAATATCTGAAATCAAACATCTTGATTGTTTAAAATTCCGGATTATTTTTTACGTGAATGTTTCCACGTTTCATTTATTTTTTCATCTTATTACGTTTAACAAATGAATAAGGAAACAATTGGAAAAAACAGTCGAACGACCAAAAAAATGGGTTTTTCATTGCAAGTTCATTGTATCTTTGTGTCTGGATGACATCATCACGGGTGAATACTTGACTTTAAACAGATTTAATAAAACGGATAAAAATACTCACGAAAAATGCAAATGTTCAGTTAAAATCATAAATATAGTTGTCGCATTTAAACACTTTACACTTCAGCGACGAAATAAAGAATAAGTAATCTTCAGTAACCTTGATCTGCTAAATTACATTAAAAAAGTATTGTTGATAGTACATAAATATGCACACAATAAGATAAATAAAAATAAAGCGCGATAAAAACAAATTTACAAAAATACACGCACAAACATGCAAAAGTACATTGCACTGCCTTAAAAAATTGAACAAAAGTTGAGGTTATCAGTGATTGAGTAGGAAGAAAAATGTGTACACCAAAGACGATAAAAACTTCCCATCATGCATTTCAAAACAGTAACTGCCTGATCACCTTTTTTTAATCATAAATGACGTCGCAGTCAGCTTGACTTTTATGAAACACACGGTATACAAACAACGTAAATACAAAAGGAACAAGAAACATGAAGGAATATTTCATCAGACTGTAATGCCAGAGGGCAGGAAAAACGTAGTCAATCAAACAAGGGCTACGCCACTGGAAATTCTAATGACAGGGTGCATTATTAATTGGGGTTTGTGTCTGGGCTGAGTTCACTCAACCCTATTTACCAAAAAAAAAATGTCATTGAATCTTTAGTTCCTTTGTTGTCTAAAGTGATTAATCATTCCGTCTCACGTCAACATCTTAACCAAGCAAAAAATTTACCTTCTTCTGGAGATTCTTGACCAAGGCCTCGAAACGCTGTAAGTCGACTGGTGGCTGCTGACACTGGCAAAAGAACGGCCGCTGAGATTGCTGTTCAAATTCTGCAAAGGAAAATCGTCCGTTTCCCAAAAAAATCATTTTATGACGCAGTAAACAAGGCAATGCAGGTTATAAAATCGACTCACCTGACACAAATCCTCTCCCCTTTGTATGTAAACACCATCAACGCTGTTATGATTCAAACTTGATGGTTTCGGACCTGTATTTCCCATGTAAATACGATTGGAACGCTGCGACTGTGGGCCTTTTTCCTACCCAAAACTACAAACATTTCCACTCTAGCTTGACCTCAAAATTAAGGTAATAAACCTTTGTCAAAATTTTTTTGACGTATGAAAAACGACCAAAAGCACCGGCATTACAGCGAACGACTTTACCGACATTTGCGGGGGCGACCGACACCGACCGAATTTCAATGCCAAAATTTTTTAATTCCGCCTGTTTCACGCCATACGAGCTTAAAATAAATCAATGTTTACATAACATTGAGGAAACGTGGGTTAAATGTGTGCGAACGATTAAAAATAATCGCTTCTGACTAACATCGCAGCAACCGAATTTCGTCATCGGTCGCGGTTGCCACGCTAAAAATCGCATCGCTTCAACCAAATGAATTTTGACAGTTCGATGACAAATCATTTAGAGGTTAGAATCTTCATTTGTGGCATTTTTTAATTGATAAAAACAGTAAAAACACATAATTCACCTTTATTGTTGAATATTCATCAACGTGAGTCACTCTCTGGAATTTAAAACCGTAATGTGATAGTTTGTTTGTGTTAAAATAATTACAAATGGAAGTGGGTGAGGACCAAGATAATCCGTTTGAAAATGCTGAAGGTATTTGCAATTCAAATGGCCACTTGGTGGGAAATTCGATTAAACCGTTCGATTTCAGGCGAAATCAAGAAACTGGAAGCGGAAAAGAAAAGAATGCAGGATGAATTCAACAACCAAAGGGCTAAAATGAAAGAGTTGTTTCTGCAGAAAGAAGGTAAATCCCAAACGGGGCCCGATTCGTTCTAATCTTGTTTAATTTAGCTGAACTGACGGCGAGAAATCAGGAAAACGCCCGTCTGAATTCAGAAATCGTCGACTTGAAACGGGAGCTGGATGATCTGAAAAGTCAGTTGGTAGTGGCTGGAATGACACTAGAGAATAATTTCGAGCAGGAAAAGCGGAAGGCGAACGAAGAGATCGCGACACTGCAACAGCTGGTTCATGGTGAGATTATTATTTGATCATCAACACTCACTCGGTCAGTATTTTTAACAGAAACTGTTGAAGAATCGAGTTCCAGCAGAAGTCTTTACGATAGCGAACTGAAAAACCTCCAAATTTACATCCAGCAATTAAAGAATGAAATTGCGAGATTGAAACAGGAAAAGCAGCACTCGCCCCACCACACTGTACAGGTAATCATTGATTATTATTCAAATTAACCCACTTATCATCCGGTTGTTTTGTGGCAATGTTCTCGAAACTAAAACTCCTCCGACACAACTTGCAGGAGTCCAGTAGCTTAGCTCCCAGTGTCGTCTTAAACGCTTTAACCAAAGGCATCGTGAAAAAATTAGGAGCCGAGGCTTTCACCACCTCGCAAGACAGCGGGGAAGAAAACACGCGAAAGGTAGACAACAATGACCATGTATGTTTTTTTCGTTTCTGTTTTTTTTCGTGCCTTCTTTGTCGCCTCGGAAAAAATTATCGCCAATAACAGCGATGACGTTCACAGACGCAAGAAGACCCCGAAGTGTTGCGTTCGCTGATAGGCCCTCTCGAAGACCAAATCCAGGCCCTGAAAGAAAAACTGAGGGCCACCGATGAACAGCTGCAGAAGTGTCGGGAGTGCGGCCATCGAGAACAGGACAGGCACGAGCACAACGTCTCCACGAACACGTCGTTCGATTCGCCCAAGCACGCGACCTCTTGCGACATGTGCAGCAACTACGAGGCGCAGCTGGTGAAAGAGCAGAAGAAGACTGCCGATCTCGAAATTAAAGTACAAATGGCGGAGAAAGCGGCCGAAAGGCACAAGGAGGACCTGCTGAAAGAGATCGGCTTCAGGAAGGAGATGGAGGAGAAGTGGAACGAGAAGAAAGAGGAGCATAAGCAGCAAGTGGCGGAATTGACGAGGAGTACGGAGTGTGCCGAGCAAGACTTGAAGGAGCTGAGGCAGATGTATAATCAAACCTGTTCTGAAATGAGGGAGGTGGTGACGAGGTTGACGCAAGGCAGAGAGAGGATACAAGAAGAATTGACGGCGCTGCAGAAGGAAAACGATAGCCTAGTGGGAAAGTACACGATCCATTCGCAAGACCTGCAGAGCGAGGCCATAAATCTTCCGAATACAGTCGAGGAATTGCATGAATTAGTGTTGAAGCACCATCAAGACTTGATTATCGCCAAGATCGGTAAAGAAGCGGCCGAGGAAAGGGTTAATACTTTACAATCTGACATCTTGTTGTTAAGGGATCAGATCACCAACGACCAACATGAGAAGGAGTGCATCGAGAATAATTTAGAACAGGAAATAGATCTGTTGAGGTAAGTTTGGTTTTAAGGTTATAAATAACGTAACTAAAACTGCGTCCTCTAGGAAGCAAAAGCACCAACTGGAAAAAGAGAAGAAGCTATATCTAGCTAATCAGGAAAAGCTCGAGAATACGGATAGAGCGAATTTGGCACAAATCGCCGAATTACAGAAACAACTGCACGATTTGCAAACAATCAAAGTGAGTAAAGACTAAAATTAAACTAATTTTAGGATAAAATGATGAACGCAACAAACTTACCTCCAATTTTTTTTTTGCACATGCTGGGTCGATAATGCAGGTTGCGCATTTAACAAAGGGTTTGCACTCGCTATAGCCCATTTCAACTCAAACAAGTCGGTAATGCAGCTTGCGTATTTAACGTTAAAGTAACCACGAAATTATTTTACCAAATTACGATTCGAGAATAGAAATAAACGAAATAAATCTAATTCTAACGTAAATTTCAGCCTAAACTATCTAACTAGTGTACTTGCCAGCATTCCAGCTTCTCACAGGGAAGGTGGGCAATGCAGATTGCGCATTCCTAAATTTAAAAAAAATCACCAACATCACAATTTAATAGCACAAACTAATTTTTCGTAATTAAAACACAAAAAAGTGAAAATCTGTGAGAAAAATCGGTAACAATCAAGGAAAACTGTGCAGTTAGCGACCGATTTGAACTCAGATGAGTCGATAATGCAGTTTCCATTATTTGTTGTTAAGTAGACAGGGCCGTACTGAGTGCGTTTTTTTTTTCCAGAAACATGTGGAGGACCAAAACAGCGAGTTGCGGACTCGCGTGTCGTCTCTCCAGCAAGAACTGGACACAAGTGAAACCGTCCAAAAAGACTTCGTGCGTCTCTCCCAAAGCTTGCAGGTAATTTTGGTTTCGCGTGGAGGCCCGTACTGGAGCTTTTGTTGCAGGTCCAGCTCGAGAAAATCCGCGAATCTGACACCCAGGTCAGATGGCAACACGAGGAGGATGTCGGACAGTGTCCCGGCTGCCACACGGAATTCGCGGGGCCCAAGCGTAAAGAGCACTGCAGACACTGTGGTCAAATTTTCTGCCAGAATTGTTTAACTCGAACAGTGGAAAGCGGAGCGAGCATGCTTCCTTCGAAAGTTTGTGATGTATGTCATACTTTACTAGTCAAATCGTCGGCACCCTATTTTAGCGAAGCTCCTCCCATGACCTGATAAGGGGCTGTTTTTTTGAAATGTTAATTAATTTTATTACTATTGTATTCAAAAGTCTCTATTATAAAGTCTATTTGAACTTCTTTTAATGTTTGATTTGGGGGGCTGTGCAATCAGACACTGTTTAATCAACTGTGCTCCTTTTAATAAAAATAGAAAAAACTATATACAACTCAAGAGTTTTTAAAAGTAAATTCATTCTCTTCTTATTTTCCTAGAAAAGAAATGGTTAAAAATTTGAAGAAACAGAAATATGACAATTTACTTTAGTAAAGATGGTTCTTTGAAATCTTTGGGTCTGACGCGTCTTAACGATCGACCACTGCGATTTTGTGGACTCTCTTCAGGTTCAATTGTGGTTGAAGTTCTCTCGTTCTTCATTTCTGTAATATTGTTTTGTACTTTTTTCTTTTTCTTTACTGAAGCCAACTTTTCACTCTTTACACGTTGCTCTGTGAACTTTGGTTTTCTCCTTGCGTTAATAAAATTGTTATTTTGAGGCCTACAATTTCACATGTTAACAGTTAATTGATGATGTTGAATGAAACACACTTTAACACAGATGGGTACAAACCCAACGTTCTCATGGCCTCCAACTTCAATGGCGTGGATGTGTTTTCTGGTTCCAAACTTGCTGAAAATGAGGCCTGAAAGCAAATTTTCATTATGAATATGGCAACAATAAAAAATTCATTACTGTGCCATCTAAGGAAGTGTTTGAAACTAGAGCTTTCTGTAAATGTTCTCGAATAATATCATAAGGAAGCCTGCTAATGCGCACATAGACGTTTTTCATTGTAGAAAAAGCATCTTTATTGTTGTGGCGTGAAACACTTTCTTCCATGATTGTTGAAAGTTCCCTGAAACTGCCAATTTAGAAGAATTCATGAAACATAATGAAAACCAACTTATTTGCTGCAACACTATCTCCATAAGGCTCCTCTTTGTTTTCTAAAACAAGAATTGAGATTAATCAAAATCAAAGTCAACTAATTTATTTTTACCCATTGCTTCTGTCAATTCATTAAAATTAAGTCTCTCAAGATGCAACTTGCGATTAGGCAGTGCCACTACACCCTTAAACAAAATCATTATAAAGAGAGCAGCAACAATAAATAAACTGAATTACTGAAGGTCCCGGTTTGGGGTTAATTTTGAGCGTTTTTTCAGGCAAAGTTTCAGGTTTACGCTGCTGAATGGGACTATTCAAGACTGAAATTATATCGATAAGCAAAATGATAGTCACGTTTTTAAGTACAGTACTTGAAATCCTACCCATCTGCAGCGCTCGTTTTGTATCATTAAATATCTCGTGGAAAATCTGCGCGTTTTTTTCCAGCATTTCATTCAGACTTCTGAGTTGCTGTTTCAGATTCTACAATGTGAAATTTTGAGTACTATTACATTTTTGAAACCTGTGAATGAACTAACAGTGTACGTTTTCTTGTAATTTAAATTCTCTTTCCTTAGATAATTGACGTGTTCCAAGAGCTCGGCTTTTTTCAGTTTCAGGCTCTCCATTGCTTCCTCGATTTCATCTTCATGTTGCGCCTTTCTGCCTGCAAATGATCGGATCACAAACTATACATTGAAAAAGCACCGAATTTTCTGTTTCTGTTGATCAAACTGTATAAATGAATAATGTACAAATTGTCTTTTCGAAATTATGACAACCACACTGACGTTGGCAAAACTTACGATAAGCTTGATCAAAATTCTCATCCATGATTACATGAAATGGTCAAAATACTCAAATTATGTCTTATTTCTTATTTACTCGCAAATTAAATACATAACTGTACATTTATTTGTGTAAATAACCTCTCGGAGTTAAATTAACGGTGATTGTGGTAACGCCCCTTTTACGTCATCACAAACACTGCCGAGGAGGGAAATTCAAATTTATCAAATAATTTTCAACTTTAACCCGTTTTTATTAATTAACAGGCGAATAATAAATTAGTTCGGTATTTAATATCGTTTTATTTTGTCAGTATCTTCCACAAGAACAGCATTTTTTCGAAATGGTCGTTATTAACATTTTAAAATATCGTTTCGTGTCAAAAAATTGGGTTTTAAATTGGTTCCTGGTGTGGAATGTGGGCAATCTAGAGACTGTGATGGCCCACCCAGAAATTCCATTCCTTCTTTTTCTTTCGGAATTCAAAAATTTGGGCGCCAAATCCCTGTGTGGAGATATTTAATTCCACCATTTTTAAGGTTTTCCGGTGCATTCTCGACGTACGTTTTCGGGCTTGTACTTTGTCACATGGGCGTGTGTGACGGAAACAGAATCGTTGACGTGTGTCTGTGATTGGTGTTAATCGGAATCGAGAGTACACGCGGTGCGAAAATGGTACGGTTCTTCAACCAATCTTGATGGAATTATAATGGCAATTTCCCGAAGAAAATGCTAATTGAATCTTATTGATTTTCCCCGAAAGAGGTGAGTGCGAGTTTTTCCCGATTTCCCTTCGTTTTTCCGGCCGCTTTCGGCCGTGGGCGATTTAAAGGTTCGTGCACACTCATTCAAACACCATTTTGGATTGGATTTCAAAGAATCCTCGTTCGTTTTGAGAAAAGATGGTTTTTCTGAGACAAAGTCGCGTATTTTCCGCGTATTTTCGCGGTTTTGGGTCGGATTGAGGTTATGTATTTTTGGTTTTTTCAGTTTGAACAAACCGTGAGATGGGAGATTGCCATTTAAATTACAACCCTAACTGTGAGGAAAGGTTCTGTAAATATTCGTATTCGAGTTGGTGCCCCACCTGCGAGAGGAACTCCCCGAGGCGCCGTTCGAAGAGTGAAACCGCCAACGAGTGCCGGAGAAAATGCAAAGAAATGAAAAGCCTCTCCCCGAAGAAGTACACGCGTAGCCAAGAATACGAGAACATGGATTTAGAGCTAGATTACAATACGAAAGACTTCTGGTACGAAGCCCCCAAAGAAAACTTCCGCCATATCCGATCAAATCAGCTATGTGAATTACCAACCTCATACATAACGAACAATTGCCAAACGTCAAAGTTGTTCCCAACCGAATACGTCGAGAAAAATGTCAGAAATTACGAGCCTGCCCTCAAGATGAAGCAAGAAGACTTAATCGAAGTCCTGAAGTACGAAAAAACGAAACACTTCAACGGCTTCGCCAAGAAGCAAGCGCCGAAGGAGACCAAACCGTGCAACCTCTACGACAATCATCTGAGCTTCGACACGAGCACCTATTTCGATAAGATCCGCGATGCTTCGAACCTGAACGAGCGCTACCTCAAGGAGATCGAGTCGGTGCGGGAGAAGATCACCACGTGGAAGAACTCCGGCAGGAAGGTCGAGGTGGACTTCAAGAACCAGGTGAGGTGCGTACCCGTCCACTGCGACATCAACTCCAAGCTGCAGGACCGCTACATGAGGGAGATCGAGGCCATGAGGGAGAAAATCCAAGCGTACAAATGTGCCAAATCCGACCCCGCCGAGCTCATCTCCATCAACCAGAGCGAAATCGTCCCCAGGCCCAACAGCAACAAGAAGATCTCGCTCAAGACCAAGAAGATCAACATCGCCAAGATCAAGAGGGTCAAGACGCCAGTCGCCAAGGCGTCCGCCAACCATATCTCGGAATTCGCCGAAAGGTGAGCAGGAACAATTTGTTTTGATAGGAAGGGGCCCAATGCGGACCTCTGAGGTACGCCATTTTCCGTCGCAATCGAGTTTTCACGCCAAGGACAGCTGGAATTGCTGCAAGTAAGAGTTGGTTTCAGATGTAGAGCCCGAAAAAATATTTCTAATTTTGTTGCCCCAATTTGTGCAGTTATTTCCAAATAGGTCATCTGGACCACCCGATTTGGACCCATTATTAAATTACGCTGCAATAGATTTTTCAAGATTTCGTCTCATTTTTGTTGTTTATGCCGCTTATGATAAAAATACTTTGGAAGTCGCGTTTTGTCGGTGATTTACGGCTTCCAACGGCGATAAAAGAGCCGCGAAATGTAAACAATGACCGTTTCGTAAATCATTTTCATTCGGAAAAAATCCGTTGGCACGGCCATTTGCCAGTGTCAAGTTTTCAGGTCGTTTTTCCGTGAAAATGAGGCGAGGAAGATTGCCAGACTATTAAGCGCGTGATTTACGGCATCCACTTAGCTGAAGCTCTTTGTCTATATAACGTCTATTTTTAAATATTCTATTAGTCATTTCGGTAAGAATGTTTGGGATGATTCCGTTTGGCATCAGTTTTCGCATAGTTTTCCCCCAGACGGAGTGTTGAAATGACTTGATCTCGTGTTCCATGGCCATCAGCGACTACAGCGGCTCGGACGAGAGCGATCCGGAAGAGGTGAATGCAGACGACGAATCGGAAAGTCTCAGCGAGCCCACGTGCAACGGTAACCAAAGCGCCGAATCGGAAATTGCCATATCCCAGCCCGGTAAGCTCCAAAACACCACCATGTCCAAATATGAAAGATAAAAGAGTAAAAGAAACCAAACTCGAAACATTTTCGGTTGCAATTTCGATTGGAAACTAAAAACGAAAGGAAATCATGACGCAGTGGAATCGTGACGCAGCGAACAATCTAACTTGAAGTTATCGAATTATGAATTTTCCATATTTCCTTAATTAAAATTTAAAATATTTTCGATATTCCAGTTAGAAGAGTGTACAAATCACACTGTTACTCATGCAAAAAACGATAGTATCAAAATAGACAAATGTTTAGAGTGGTCAAGGCCATTTGGTTATTGTCCCATCTCATCAACTTTAACTATTTAACTAAATCAGAACAAAATCTATTTTTTCCTCGAATTAAAACATGAAGTTGGTTTGTTTTAACATATATGTAACGTAGACGTAGGTGTATCATATTACCTTAAACTTTAATTTTTTAATATTTGAATTGGAATGAGTGAGAATATGTTAATAGGTGGCGGAGACACGCTGGGCTGGCCCGTACGTCCTAGTCTGTTCCCGCACATCCCGCCGTACATCCGCTTCAGCACGTACGACGCCGAGGTGCCGGTGCGAGTGCCGGCCGGCCGGAGGCTGTTCAAGTGGAAGCTGAGCACGATCACGCCGATCGTGGTGAGGAAGACGCTGGCGAACAGCGGCTTCGTGATGGTCAGAAGTGAGTTCTCACGAGGTGTGCCCCAAAATTCAATCGAAACCCTATTATCCCGAAAAAGATCCCGTTCCAGCGCCCTAGGTCGGGTTGCTCTCACGGTCTCACCTTTCAGAGTCGAACCAGTGGCTGGGCACGTGGGGCAAGCACATGAAGTCGCCCATATTCAAGACGCTCAAGGAAACGCAGAAGCTCAACCACTTCCCGGGCACCTTCCAGCTGGGGCGCAAGGACCGGCTGTGGCGCAACTTCCAAAGACTCATCAATAAGTTCGGACACAAAGAGTGATTAATCAGATTCGCAGCGCATGCAGTGTTCTGAGAATGTTCGGTTTTAGATTCGGTTTCATTCCGCAAACGTTTATTCTACCTCAGGAATTGAAAATACTCAAACACAACTGGGAGTACAAGAACGGGAACGGGAGCGACGCCTGGATCATCAAGCCGGTAATGCACCCAACTTTCGGCGAGATTTCACTTTCTAAAACCGTCCCGTTTGCAGCCGGCTTCCGCGCGAGGGGTCGGCATCAAGGTCATCAACAAGTGGTCGCATCTGCCCAAGAAGACGTCGCTGGTCGTCCAAAAATACATTTCGAATCCGTACCTGATAAACGGCAGCAAGTTTGATCTCAGATTGTACGTCCTGGTCACCAGTTTTAACCCGTTGCGCATTTATTTGTATCCTGATGGTCTGGCGAGGTTTGCCAGTGGTCGGTAGGTCCGCATTAGTTTTTGCCAAATTTGGAATTTCTTTCTTGCTTCCAGCCAAATACAGCGAAGACGTCAAGGATTTGAAGGATAGATACGTGCATTTAACGAATTACAGCATTAATAAGCTCTCCAGCCAGTACACCGCCAACGAGGACGCCAACGCCTGCCAAGGGCACAAGTGGTAAGTCCAAAATTTTCAAATTTAGCAAATAAACTTAAGTTTATAAACATAACACTCAATATATTAAAATGTTTCGATGTTAGGTCAACATAACACTTGTGCTGCTAGTTTAAGTAAACGTTACATTTATATTCCCGTAGAATGTTGTGTTTGCATTTTTTCATTGTAGAACCATTTAAAAGTATTTTTGCGTGGATTGTAAACATAACACTTAATGTTTGAACGACGTGTTAGGTTTTTAAACATAACACTTATGTTCGTCGACATTTTGTTTCGCTGAAAGTCGTGCCTTTTTCAGGACCATCACCAAGCTGCTGGAGTATCTGGGCAAACAGGGCGTGGACACGAAGGTGCTGTGGCGGAACCTGCAGCAGCTCGTCATCAAGACGATAATCACCGGCGAGGCGCCCATCCACCAGCTGTGCGAGGAGAACATGCTGAGCCGCTACAACTGCTACGAGCTGTTCGGCGTGGACATCCTCCTCGACGAGAACCTGAAGCCGTGGCTGCTGGAGGTGAACATCTCCCCCAGCTTGCACAGTTCTAGTCCGTTGGACGCGCACGTCAAGGGGCCGATGGTCCAGATGCTGTTCGACCTGGCCCAGTTCCATTTCCCCCCCAGACTGTCCCAAACCGTCCGTCAGAGCCCGCAGTGTTACGAACCCAAACTTTACACGACCACCTTGACGAAGAAGGAGCGCGAAAAACACAACCTCTTCGTCCAGTACGAGAGCCGACAGGACTACCTCGACGACGTCCTGCTGGAGCTGACCGGCGACGACGTCAGGAAGCTGACGCAGGCCGAGGACGAGCTGGCGGCGAAGGGGAGGTTCGAGAGGATATTCCCCACGTCGCAGACGCACAAGTATTTGAACTTCATGGAAGTGAGGTATTACAATAGACTGTTCGACGCGTGGGAGGCCAAATACGAAAAGAACAGGCAGGCCGGGGTCGGCCGATTGAGGGCGCTGTGCGCCGAAAAAGTGCACTTAAAAGTCGCCCCACCCACTCCTTTGAATAAGGTAATTTCATTGGTCGCTTTCGATAGTTTGCGGTCCGTTTTTCATTTTTTCGGTCTCGGTGTTTTTCACTCAATTCTCTTTTTGTTTTTGTCTTTGATAACTACTTCAAAGGCGAGAAATTTCGTGTTGGCAACACTGCAAAGCGTTTGTTCCCAATGTCGCAGTAAGTCAATGATGGGTCGTGTTATTTTCTTTTTATTTTCCCTTTGTGTGTCTTCGTTTGACTAATTGCAGCTAAATAAACATACGTCTGGTCTAGTTTCTAATCCCCAAGGATAGTTTAGCAGCAGCTATAGGCAAACACATAGATTAAAAATACTAATAGGTAGGACGTAGGTACTAACTTAACATCTAGATTAGGCAGTAGCTCGTTAGTTTTTCCATTCATCATTCCATATAAAATCCACCAAAATTGACAGTTCTTGATAATACTCTTCATGGGTTATCTAAAAATGTTCCGGAATTTTTTGAATTTTTGAAGTTCTCAAAACATATTTCCCAAAAATGAAAAATATAATTCTGATCAAGACTGTTAACATAACACTTATGTTTATTAATGTGTTATGTTTGCTTAAATAACATAACACTCACGTTTATTTTACTGAAGTGCTTTGTATGCTGATATCAAAATGTTAAACTTATCAATGTTAAAATTAATATCAACGGTTGATTTTACATAGAATGATTTGTTTTTTTTTTTTTTTTTATTTGGGAAAATACAGGGTGAGTCGGAAAGTTTCTCAACTCGACTCGTCAAGCCTCGCTTTGTTGATAATTTATACAGAGTTGATACATTTCCGCTATTGGTGTATGTTCTTCTTTTATTTGAGCATTGAGAGACAAGGAAATATTTCTTCTTATTCAGACATGTTACATCAGTGCCCACATAAAAGATGTCAAAAAGTCTAGCTGGCGCCTCTGTCTCTATTTAATTGCGCACGAACATAGTAATAGTCGATGTGGTGTACGAATGTAGGGAGAAAATACTGTAAGAAGTGATCTTTTTAGAATTCGCAGAATACGATCCTTGGATGCTCGAGTCTGCAGCCGTCGAAGGAGGGTCAGAGTCGCCCTCTAATCGAAATCTTGCAAGAAGTAACAATCGAAAACAATCCTAGTTGTAATTGATTCTGTTGTGTAATATTAAGTAAGTGACTTCAGACAAATTTCCAGAAAATTAATAAACGCAATACTGCTTTCAGATGGAATTTTTGATCCTTTTCGAAGTCGTGTTGTTTTGTTTTGATGAATTTGTTTCTTGATGTAAATGAGGGGAAACACCAGCGTTTCAAACTGCCAAATTTGTACGGTGTCAGAAATTTTTTTGTTGTTAAATTATTGTAGCGAGATTATTCCATTTACATTTGCATTTACAGCAAATTCGAGTTTCTTTTTTAATTATTTTTTTATTGAATCATTAGAAATGTAATTTTAATCCAAAATAAAATATTTCTCTAAACATGTTTTAATCGTCGGGGCCTGGAGGGGGGGTGCGGGGTATCTCGATCCGCTGCACCGTCACGTTCAGCTGCATCCTAATGTCGAACAGGAAGCACAAAAACATGATGAAAAGTGGCACTCGCAGGCGGAGGGAGTAGCCCAATTTCAGCAGAAAGAGCAGTGGTTCTGTCAGCGCCATTTCACCGGATACGGTCCTGTGCACAATGCGGCCCTGGAGTCGAATTTTTAACCGTCATCACAACCGGACCCGACAACGATTAATTTTGAAGAAACGGAGTGGAAGGAATGTAGTGACACGAATTTGAGCTTAAAACGTGCAGTTCTTGCACGATTTTGAAATTTGATGTCAAAATTTGTAGGTTACTAAGCAGTGCTGCCAACCGAGTCTAGTGACTTTTGTTACACGTGTAACCGTTGTTCGAAAGTGAGGTTAAGTAAGTCAGACTCAACCACAAATGGTCGACTAGTTACAACAACATGGATGTTGTAAAAAGTGTGTTGGAGAAATCGGCCAAAGAGGCCGAAAATTACAAATCTATCGAAGTGAAAAAGTTAATAGATATAGATGTAGGTGCCTTGCTAGCCGTAGATTCTAATGCGCTAGATTCCAAAGCTTTGAGGTAGGTTACCTAGATTATCAGTGTGAGCTTGTTTGAGCACGTTTCTTTTGATTTCAGAGTTTCACCCAATGATTATTTATTAAAACTGACGAGAGACAACACCCAGTTATTGTTCAATGAAATTTTCGAATTACCAACGGAAAAAATTGATGAAGTGATTGTAGCGAAGCTCCCTAAACAGAGGTTTAGTTTACCACGTTGTAAGCCTGTCCCCAAACCTAGACCCCTAACAAAATGGCAAGAGTTCGCCAAAGCAAAAGGCATAGTGAAGAAAAAGAAGAGTAAATTGTCATGGGATGAACAACTGAAAAAATGGATACCTTTATACGGCTTCCGACGAACCACAGCTCAGAAAGAAAAAGATTGGGTTCTGGAAGTACCGCAAAACGCCAACCCCATGGAGGACCAATTCGCCAAGAAAATCGAAGCTAAGAGCGAGAGAGTCGCCAAAAACGAATTGCAAAGGCTCCGCAACATTGCCAAAGCGAGAAACGTGAAAGTCCCGAGGTTCGGAATCAGCAACCCTGACGTATCATCGGCGAAAGAGGTATTGAAGCTAAATGCACGATAACAATAATTCTAACGACAATTTTAGTTACAAGCCGCCGTAACCGTGGCGAAATCCTCGACGGCCAGCTTAGGCAAGTTCCAGGAGAAGCTCCCCAAAGAGAAGGAGGCGCGAGGGGTGAGCTCCATCACGCCGGGGGCGACGCGGAAGCGAAAGCTGCCCCCTCTTTCGAGCTCGGAAGAGAAAAGCCAGAATCTCAACATCGCCGACTCTGTTCTGAACAAACGCCCCAAAATCGACCTGGAGAAGGCCGTTTCCAGACACATCAACGAGGAGCAGTTGCAGAGATCCGAAGAGAAGAAGAGCGAACGGCCGAAGCGGCAAAAGAGGAGTGGTGGCGGAGGCGGGAAAAAGAAACCGAAGAGCTCCAACCGGTCGCGAAAGGGCAAAGTGGCAGGAGGCAGAAAGCGACGTTAATTCAGTTTATTTTTAAGCTATGTATAATAGATTTAGAGGTGAGTTTTCATCGTCAGACATCAACTGTGTCTCCGTGTTTCTCCCAACCCAGAGTGGGGTCTTTGGACACCGCCATATAGACCAGCGTGCCTTTGCCTGGGAGGGGCTTGGCTGCGATATAAGTGCGCTTGTCGTCGGACCATCGGCACATGAAATCCCTCGCTTCTCGCTCTTCGTTCTGTGAAATAAAATCATTTCTCTCTTGTTGCAGTTAATCTAATTTTACCTTGTCATCTAGTGGGGAAAAGCCGAGATTCTCGTCGCCTTGGACCCCCTTGTGGAGGACCTGGAGAAAATATTTGAAGAAGCTGTTCCGGTTCTTTTTCACTGTAACATCGGTGGTCTTCAGTGAACACAACTTCAGTATCCATTTTTTGCAAATTTCTTTGTCTGAAAATTGTATATAAGTGAGTTTGTACATAAGCTGGTGCATTCCCCGCATTATTCGAGTAATGTGGAATGAATGCATACGCATCGTCAATGGAGGTGCAGTATTTTTTACTCACAATATGAGCCTGCTTTGAGAAAATCTAGATAAGAAAACTCAAAGTCGTAATCTGAGGATGTTTGCTGAATGAAGCTGTTTTGCATAGTGTAAAACGGGCTTCATTATTCAGTAGCATACTGGATGCAAAGTCCGTTTTACACCACCATTTTATTATTGGGTGAGTTTTATTACCTCAAATTACATCAAGTTCAACTATATAGCGTCACCTGACCACTCAGAGGAGGTCATTCTTGAGCATCCATTCTCGATAATTTCGTTATTTATTAGAATTTTTAAAATTAGTTTCTAAATTGAAGTCGCTTTTGGCCTTACCATCATCACGTCATTTTTGGTTTCAGTAATAATAACAGCAACTTTTTTTAAAAATTGCACCTGTAATTATTTTTAACTCTTGTCAATTAGTGAATCATCGTGTGGTATAACATGGAAAATCACTGCAGCAATCTTGTTGCTATGGTCATTTTGACTTGCACCATTTGTCATACGGTCTGGTTTATGATGCAGTAAGTCCACGGTCTATCTGGTACCTTCAGGGATAAATCTGCAGGAGTAAACTATCACAAAGATATCAAAAGAATTTAGCAAAAGTGCCAAAAATGCTGTTGGTTGCTGCTTGAAATAAAGTCGGTGTCATTACCGGACAAATTGAAAATGATTCCATTATCCATCGGAAATTGTTTTTGAATATTTAAACAAATAACGAAATTATCTGCGTGTATTTCGTACGTGTAAAAACGGCTTATTTGCACTTGCGGTTAAAACGGGTTTTTAATATGTATGGTCATATTTTTCATTTTGATCAGTGTTTGAGTGAGTAATAAATTCTAAACAAAAAATATGGTCACGTGTGGTTGTCAAATTAGCTGCGTGACCTTTTGTAAAAGAAATGTCATTTAAATGTGACTAGTTTAACTTGATATAAGTGGGTGTAATGGAACTCACCCCACGGTTTCACCTTTTCCCCCATTTAGCTTTTAAGTGGAGACTCGTAACAATAATTTGATTTATTGTTATTGAGTCGTTGTAAAATAATTATTGTAATAAAAAAAAAAATGGAAATCTTGTAACAAAATTGCGTTCTTCATTTGTTTGCAGCTAATATTGTAATTTTTTTAAATTTGCTCCTTCAGATGATGTCCTCCTTTCGTAAAATTGCCCAATAAGTTAAAAATTACATAAAGTCATACCTTCTCCAATAATCTCATATGCAAGTGTGTGTGAAAAATAGCTGGTAATCAAAACGAAATATTTGATACACGTTATGTTAGTGCACATATCTTTTTTTAATACAATTTATTCAAATGTCTTCAAGATACAACACTACATTGTTGAATTAAAACAAAGTATGCATTAGGTTTCTTTTAAAAAATGATTGCAAAAATTTTGAAATTTTTTTCCAAAGATTAAATTACACGAAATTCAATTGCGCCATTCGCCGTCAGCAGCCCAGCGATATTCTGTGATGATCACTGAGAAGGGCTCGTTAAGATAATTCAGCGAAATGTGACCAGAGCAGTTTGCCAATTTGGTCACAAAGACCATACAACATCGTCAAGTGTGACTGATAGTTGCCGACAGTGGATGTTGCTTTCGAGTGATGAAAATATATAATCACCTGAGGTCCTCATTCCAACATTGTAGTGTTGTTTATCGCCAAAATCAATCATGTTTTACTAGTCTCGACGTTAACCTTCATAAATTGAAGAATTAAGTTAATAATTAGGAATATAAAATTAATTAATTGTACTCTGATACCTGTTAGTACATTGTAAGTGCGTCCACATTTGAAAGTTGATTATCCGGTTTACAATGGGCTATTAAATTTGACACAGACACAAAATGTGTCAGTTAAATTAAATGAAGTCCAATTTTCAAGATTTTGAAAATGAAAAAGTAATTATCTCATCTTAGTTCTTCAGTTAAATGGCTTCATTTCTGATTGCGTTACTGTACAAATGTCAAACTTTTACTCAGGATTTGGTGTTGGTGTCATTGTACTTTAGCTTTGATTGTAAATTTTCGAAGTCTTTTGTCATTGTGGGCGGAGTTAAGATGTGGTTATAAAATTGTCATTCTGCTTAGACAGTCATAAAATTATTCGCCATGAAAGCATTGACCTTGAAACCTTCTGTTAATGTTAACGGATTATATTATTTGCACTATTTATCACAAAATCAGATATTGCTTAGAAAAATGTAATTTTCTAATAAACATTAACAATTGCGTTAGCACAAACGCTTCAAGGTCAAATCACTTTTAAGAGTGATTGACGTTGATTGGCTAAAGATTGAATAATTTCTGAGAAATTTTAAGTTTAATTTTGATTATTAAGAGACGAACGCAAGCAGTCTTAATGGAATCATAATTATTCTACTTCTCTTTTTTTGAAAAAAACAAATTATGTAATTATTGAGTAATTCTTAATTAACAGTTGACATTCTGCTCCTTAATGAGTAATAAATTACTATTTGTGGTTGTTAGCGACATCAGTTAGCTTTGACACATTGAAACTATGCCAGATGCTCCGCAGCAAAATGCCTTTCTTTCTAAAAGTCCTCTTTTTTTTTCCATTGGAAATGGCATCGACGTGTTTATGACAGTGTACACTTAATTAATTAATTGTACGAGAAAATCTATTCAAAAAGAAGAATCTAATACCAGGTGTCGCGTATAATCACCAACCAATTACCTCGAGGGGTTCCCCCGTTATCGATTGCGTCGCCTTTTGTACACAATTCATTCAACATGTCAACACGTTTTATATAAACACGCAGGAAGGGTGGTGCTGTCAATAAATCACCGAAACGTCAAACATTTCGCCCTCTTACCTCTCTGATTGCCGATCATGGCGATCAGGTTCTTGGCGATTTCCATGTTGGTGGCGAACTCTTCGTCGTACACATCCAACATTTTCTTCCCTCCTGCCGCACCCTCCGGAACTCGCGCCGTGGCCATCGCGGAAAACGAAAAATTTGGTATCGATCAAATCAATTCCCAGACATGTAATAAGGCAATTAATTCAAAAGTTACCATAGTAACTTCCGTCAGCAGTCTTTCACAAATCATGAAGTGGTAGCGGCGGCAGAACGATGGCGAGCTTTCGCAACCGCAGCTGCGTGCCCGAGTTGGAGAACGAGGGGGTCTTCCTCAAGCCGCTGGACGTCGTCTCCGAGGAGGCGTGGCGGCGCAAGGAGCTGCTGAAACCGTTCGAGCGGATGCACTCGCACCACACTCTGGCCAGCGCCCGCAGGTTCTATTTCTTTAGGCCGTTCAGGTGAGTTGGCGTTCAGCAAGGGCCACATCCATTTCGTGCACGCTTTCCAGCGACCTGGTCCCGCGCGACGACCTCGATTTTATTTTGGCCTCCCCGTACGACCACTCCTATGAGATTTTCCCCGACACCATCGACGTCTATTTGCAGTCGGAGACGCAGGGCAAGACCACCTGGAGGCGGTTGAGGAACACGTCGGACATTAAGCTGTCGAGAGATTCGAGGGCAGCGGTTAAAGTGCGGACCAAGACCAGCTCGGGCGAAAAGCTTCCGTTCAAAATCAACAAGGTCGGTTTGAGGGTTTTTTGCGATTTTTTCCCCATTTTTGACGCTTTTAGGCCCACCCCGTTATCGTCAGCGGCATCGCTGAGAAAGTACACCCCAGTAACGTCAAGTTGATGAACTCCTCGCACCACTCCCCGCAGACCAATGCTGGGTATTCCAGGCAGGACTCGGATGGCAATTGTTACCAATATTAAAAACGTACGCAAGGAGACCGTGGTTTTATTTATCGACAGGGCCGTGGTTCATTTCCTTTTTTCGTATATATACAGGGTGACGATGTGAAATTGCTGCGAGGCACACTTTTGAACTTTTTTCTGAAGAAAGTCAATACATAAGTTTTTTAAAATACTGATGTTATTTTGGGAAATTATATCTGCGTCTTCTAGCAAGTCAAGTTTAGTTTCAATTTTTACTGTGTTCACCATGCCTTGGCCTCCCCTAACAATAACTTGGCAGTGTAACGAAAATTTCAAAAAATTAATGTCTCATAAGATCAGTTGAAAAATCTTTCGAATTGGTCGATGACAGTGAGGTAACCTACATGGCTGATTCATTTTGCACATACAGGTGTCTTGAAAGTAATTATAAATATTTTTGTGGTAGTTATTTTGCTACAAATCCTCAAAGAGAATGGAGTTAGATTAAAAAAAAAAAACGTTTTGGATATACTGTTTTATTATTCATAAGTACTACATTTATCATACAAAAAGATATACATGTGGAAAAAGGGGTGTGTCCCGTATATTGCTACAAGCTATCAAAGTACATGAACCATGATTTTGGTAAAAATTTCAAGCTCTTATACCTAGGATATGTAAAAATAGCGGTACATTTGAGCTTGGACGACACTAAAATTTAATATTAAATGCATTACCTGGTAGAACACCCTGGAGTGTCGATCTAAATACAGTACAACATCAAATCCTTGGGATAAGTACATAAAAACTACTTTTTCAACATAATCGGTATATACATAGTATAGAAAAACCACTATCATACGTATGTTATATAAAAAGCATTCTTAAAAAACGTCAGTACATGATGAACGGTTTATTGTAGAAATGTGTGTGAAGGCCATTCAATTTGGCAGTCGGTTTATCATTGGCTAGTATTTCATTACCATCAGTACTTAAATTAGTTAAATTTTGACGATTATTAACATCACATTAATCCCTAAAATAATAGGAGAACGTTAAAACTAACATAAATACAATAAATAGACTTTCTCAAAACACATTAAAAATAACAAAAGCCGAATACGAGAAGTTGTAAAAAATTTAGTACTCCCACTGGGTGGCGTTCTCGATCGAAGAGTCACCCAAGCGGAAACAGCCGTTTTTCCCTGCTGTCAGATAATTCCCTGAGGAGGTTTTGATGCAAAGACGGGTGGGTTCGCGCAGTTCCAAGTAAAAACCTTCGGGAGTGTCGGAGTCGGCCGTGACGCCCTCGCTGTCAACGTGCCAGTATTTGTTGTTTTGACCTGCAATAAAAAATCGAACAATATTTGGCAACATTGTGTTAGCAAATTAATAATCGGAATAAGGGGAGGGGGACATCTCCCCCATTACTAATGAGACAGCCTGTATATCAATTGCC
>QDEB01033587.1:0-14918 GCA_004193795.1 Asbolus verrucosus | reverse complement strand
AAAAAAGCAACATATGAAAATAATTATGTTAAAAATTATTTTTCAGAACATTATGACTATTATGACATGAAAAGTGACCAGATATTAAAGAATTTCGCCGAACCTATAATTTAGGATGTACTGGTTTATACACAAAATAGTAAAAATATCGCAACTGAGTTCTAAAGAGGTTTGTTTTTTCATTGTTCAACATAATCAAAATTCAAACGTCAAAGTGAACTCAGGCCGTAAGAAAAAGTACAGAGAGTGAATGCAGTGTGACGTAAAATATAACAACTATGTCACATTATTAATTAACGATAGTTTTTTGAAACTAAAAAGTGGTGTACTAACGCAATAAATGTTAACTGAAAACAGAATGACAAACAGAAACATTCAGAGACACTGGAATTGAAAAATGGAAAAAAGTTAATAGCTTATGTTAGTAAAATTACATTTTATGGAAAATATGACACAAAGAAACGTCTCCAGAGGAGACTGATTCAAAAAACTGAAAAGTAAAAAATTTCATTTTCAATTGGAACAAAAAAATGTTTCTTTTAACCCAATCGTGAGAATGTATTATTTTTCGCGATTCCAACACTCATATTGTGTTAACGACTAATTTTAATTAGATCATTAGATGATGATGTTTCAAATCAGTTTGATTTCCTTCACGATATTGTCCGTGAAAGACGTGTGACCTTGAAGCATTATGGTAATACAATTGTTAATGCCATTACATTTATTTAAAGTGAATTTCGCAATAATTAACTGTAACATTAGTGCAAACGCTTCAAGGTCAAGCGCCTCTCAAGGGCGAATGGTGACATTATGCAGCGCACATTTCGGGGTTTTTATCTTTTCCGTTCATTCATATTTATTTATTTTTCAACCTAAGAAGACCCTGCCATGTGCTGATTATGCTGCAGAACTGACGAGATTAATCGACAAGGCCGAATTCGTGTCTCAGCAGAAGAGACGAGCGAGTAGATCGTGAGGAAAGATATGGGGAAGATCTGATACTTTCGAGACGGTCTGGAACATAACGGATTTGGCTAGAATACGATTACGCACGAACAGAAGTTAAAAGATAATTAACTTGTTATGGTTTCTGCCCCCGCCTGCATCCCTGTTGGGAAATGTGCGCGATTATAATTAAACCGAGGGGGTCCATTGTGCGAAAATCCATCACCGTAGCCCCTGACCATCCGAACGCCCGCAAATTCCCGCATTTTTCAGATGACACAACTGAAATAAATACTGGAACCTGCATCGACGTTATGTAGTGCGGGATCCAGAAATCCTTTGGCTGTACAGTATATCAAACAAGACGCGGACAAATGGTCTTACCGTGTTTTTGGATGAAAAATAAAATATCCGCCCGACTCACAAGAAATATCACCGCCAACATCCACCTCTTCCTGTCACTTAAACCGCCACAAACAAGCAACTAATTGTTTGCCGCCCAGTGGGGCAAACCCCCGAAGTCCTCTCGAATTAATCATTCAAGACGTTATTCATAAACTTCATGCATATTCACTCCGCCGAACTTTCATTTTTGCCAGTTAATTCCGTCAGAATTTAAAGCGTTAAAATTAAAATGATTCCTGGAACATTCCTGAAATCTCGCGAAACTAGCTCCTGCCTTGACTGACAAGACAATTAACTTACTCCGAAATCCTTGAAGTTTTTAACGCGACATGTAGCTCGACTGAAATTTCTTTGTAATTCCTCGAATTTCTCAAAGAAACGAACAACTCGCAGACGCTCGATATTCTACAAATATTTTCAAGCCGGCATGAGTTGGCCATAAATTCATCCTGCGGTCAGGAATACTGCTGAATATTAAAAGGATGGTTGCGTGTTTGTATTCGAAGTTAAAAGCGCACCACGAACGTGCACAATTCACTTCTTCTGTTCATTAATCCCGTCAATTTACATCAAAAATCACAACTTTTAAATCACAAAAATTATCCAGGCTTTAAACAACTGTATCATTAACCAATTACATTCATTTTGGCTTAATTTGCTATTCCAAATAGGAAGCTGTCGCGGGGTTTAATTAATGATTCGACGTCGCAAAAACAACCAATCAATACCAGTATTACCGAATATTGATCTATTTGTAACTTAATGCAGATTAATTTGTTATAATGTTGTTTATTACTAACATTATATGGAAATACCAAATAAATTACGGAATTTAATCAAATTCGGACTCTGGCTGTAATTTCGCGGTCGAAAACACCGCTCTTCCACGATTTACATTTGAATTCGGTGGAGTTCGGTTATAACGAACCTTCACCGTTATATCCGACCCTTTTGATAGTTTATTGGTTCCAATTAAAATTATAATTGGACTCTTCCACTAACAAGACCACAATGACCGTCCCACTCTGAAAAAATGATTTATTTATGCAGTCTCAACGATTTATAAAAGTAAGATTACGGAATTACCAATAAAGATACTGAAAAATAATTTTCACAATCCTACAATCTGAAATTAATTTGAAATATGTTCTGTTTGTGAGTGCAACTCAAACTTTCAACACTTTAAATGGAACATTTTATATACTTCAGTGTTTCAGACTTCATTTTCAACGTTGTCAATGTTATATGGTCTGCGACCAACAGTTATGGAGTTGATTTTAATTACTCATTTTTAATAAATTGCTGTAAGTTTTTCTAAATACTCCAATTTATTTTAGCCTTCAGTACTTTCAATATTAAAGATACGTTACAATATTTAACTTGAAAATTTCAATTTTGATGTGATTTTAGATGTACAAAGTTTCATACCTCCATTGACAATAGGTATTTTACAATTGAAATTTCAATAGATCAAATAAAGTTAATTTTTAATTAGCAAATTATTTAGAATTCGGAATCTTTAAAAAAAAATGAAAAAATGATTTTAAAACATTTACAGACTTTTTTGTTTTGTTTTAAAATACTAGAAGAATTTTTGGATAAATTAATTAAAATTAGGAAACAAATTAGGAAATTTGTATGATCTTTGAAGAATATTGCTGCGTCTTGCATTCCTTCTATTGCGTTACGATTTTATTTAAAAGGGTTAGCAATTCAAAAATTTTCATTTCTTCTTTTAATTCACATATCAGACACTGTTTCCACCTCTCCGAGTACGTATCATTAAAAACACATTTTTCTCGTTTTGTGATTATTATTAAGTTATTGTGATTAATACATTATGGACAAAAAAGGATATTGCGGTTATTAAATGAAATATGTCCTGCTCAATCGATAACACCCGAAACGAATACCCTGACAATACGTGTGGGCAAACGAGCTATTATAATAACAATTCTGGTGGGATGTCTATGAAATTTTGGCGTCGCAGAATTATTGTCGGAGGAGGAAAATCATTTGCTCGGGGCTAATTATCCCCAATAAAACAAAGTTTTATGAAAAATTGTCATAATTAAGTTTCGGTCCGAGAGAGTGCCAAGCAGAAATAAAGCAAAACTAGAGCCTTAATTGAACATGATAAAAACGCAGCGAAGACAAATTGCTCTAATCAATTACATTTTTTAATCTAAAGCCCGAATTTAACTCGGATATAATTCGAATAATTGATTCGCCTCTTATCCCGACAATTAGCGTTAAGTGACTCGAAATGGACATGATGGGAAAAAGCGCGTCGGTAACGAGACGCCGCCTCCATCTTCACCAACACCTCTCGGCGCGTCCTTCTTTCATTAAACGGTGATCGATAACCACCTTTCTCTGCTAAGCTCAACAGACCAAAGATAAACTGCAACCGCTAATCTCGATAATTGATGAAGACGCGGCGGCTAACAACAGGAAAAGATAGCGGAAAAAGGATTCATTTATTACTGCCGCGAAGACTTTACCAATACCTGGAACCGCTTATTTCGATCAATGCTAAAACCGCGTTTTCAAATTAACTCCACCGTTGGGTAAGCGCTCTGTGCCGTTACAGTTCAGGTCTGGTTTCCTCCTGCCATTGTTCGCCAAATCCGCCAAAGTCAAAGAAATTGTTTCGTAAGAATGGGGACGTGCCTTCGGCCGATTTTTCCCGGATTGCAGGCAGGAGCTTGCACGGATGCCACCGCTCGGGGATTTCGCTCAAATACTCGGATAAAACTTACTGCAAACTTGTATGGGTTACATCGATTCAATTTACATTTTCTTTTTCGTTTACAACAGGCTTGAGCACTCTTTCAGAGCGTTGCAAAAAAGTTCGGACGCCCATTAAGCGGATCCGACTGCAGACGTTCGGGGAATACACGAAACTCTGATGCGGCCGCCATTTTCAATTCGGTTTTTCAAAGGCGAAGTAATTTCATATTTTTATGCGTTGCTCGAACTGTCGTTGGTGTTCCTTGGTCCCACTAGAAACTATTTGATAATTAAAGGTCAGAGCTCAAAAATTACATAACTTTTGACCGATTTTGATGAAATTTGATGTAATGATAGTGTCCTCTAATACTCAATGAAACGAAATTCATACGCCTCATGTTGTTTAAGAACATCGATTTAGATAGTAGAAACTCTTCAATTTTTAAAATTTATTTCTATCCTACCTTGACTTACCATTAATAACAATAAAATGTTTTGATTTCTTTAGTCGACGCATATTAAGGTTTTAAAAGAGAATTTATAAAAATTTTTAATTTGAATTTTGTTGAATTTTCATTCTACTTTAATTTACCATTAATAACAATAAAATGTTTTGATTTATTTAGTCGACGAATGTTGAAGTTTTATAAGACAATTTATAAAAATTTTTAATTTGAATTTTGTTGAATTTTCATTCTACTTTAATTTACCATTAATAACAATAAAATGTTTTGATTTATTTAGTCGACGAATGTTAAGGTTTTAAAAGAGAATTTATAAACATTTTTAATTTGAATTTTGTTGAAGTTTCATTCTACTTTAATCTACCATTAATAACAATAAAATGTTTTGATTTATTTAGTCGACGAGTGTTAAGGTTTTAAAAGAGGATTTATCAAAATTTTTAATTTGAATTTTGTTGGCTTATGTTCTTAAGTTAACATAATGGATCAAAATGGGATTTTGTAGATTTATCATTAAGATAATGCAAACAAAACGGGGAGAGTTGTGTGCAAATACATTTACAGAATGTTCAACAAGCCGAAGTGCTATTCTTTGGAAATTTTCCAGGAATCGAGATTAATAAAAAAATATTACGGTGGCTTGTATCTAGGACGCAGGTTTGTTTACGATGGGCAATATATAAGAAACCAGAAATATCTTAAGCACCAACATGGGGAACATGAAATGTTTTAGTGCCATGATCATTTATCAATCTGCGGCTGTATTTTAAAAACCGACGACACCGAGTCTGCCTCCGTTCCGCTGAATAGATTAGACTCGTTTCGTCCGAAACTATTGTTAACGAATTTTCGAAAAAATGCAATTTCCTCCATCACATCGTCCGCTTCTTCGCTCCACTTCATAATTCGGTTTCCTCTCCAGAAATCTTTTGTGCAAATAACTCATCCCGGCGCGTAAGCGCGCCCTAGGAGGACATTACAGTGCGGCCCGTTAAGAGTCAATACGACCGTTACAAATCTAATTCCGAAAGCACCGCCGGAATCGAGACTTTTAGGTTCTGCTTCCGACTCGTCTTCTCATTCAAAACGGCGGTATTGTGTTCCCACATGGCGCCCTTGACGATGTATGATTACATTAAGTGAACATCAGCCCCGCTGCAAAGTGCTTATTATCGGGAGAATTAACGGGGGCTCCGATGAATATTCATCATCGCCACCTTTTGAAGAAAATAGTTTGAATTTGAAAGGGGGTTGATGGGCACGGAATCACCCCCTTGACACATCCTGAACTCTTTAAAAGGCAGTTTCGTTTCAGATGGTCCCAAGGCTTGCTGTTCCATCAGGGGGCGGTGGACTGCGCCCGAGCGGCGCTGCTGCTCCCCCTGGGAATCTCGATCCTGCACTGCCAGCCTGTCCAGAAGTGCTCCCTGGTGGAAACCGCCTTCCTCCTCCTGGTCACCGTGGCGACGGTTAACATGCTGACCACGGTCCTCAACGACTCTCCGGTTTTCCCCGAAGACGACGATTCCGACTCCCTGTCCGACGTGCCGCTCCTGATGGACTCGCCCCAATGCGTCCTCTTCGGCACGTTCATGATCTGGTTCGCCTCCATCACAATAAACCTGGGACCCACATTCTTATCCGGTTGGTAGGGAAAGCGGCGACGACACGAGCTTTATTACGTTGACTTGCAGGTGCTTTAGCCGCTCAAGGGGAGGCGGGCCACAAGGCCCCCTCCTGCCCTTTGATACACGGACCCTTAAGACACTACATCCTCAACGCCCTCTGGATCGCGGTGAATTTGGTTTGCGTGTTTTTAACCCTGTTCCACTTGAGGAAGCTGCACAGAGACCTGACCAAGGCCAACGTGGAGGCCGTGCGGGTGGCGGGATTAGTCACCACCCTGGTGAACGTGACAGGGGGCGGAGGAGCGGCGGGGGCCAACGCCAACGGGGAGAGGGTGGGTAATTAAGCTACATGCAGTCATCATCTGCAGACGACATCCAAACACCTAAATACTCGGCGTAATAAACGCCGCTGCTATAATAATTCATAACCGGGACCTTAAGCACTTGTACTTTTAAGTCCCGCTGCATAAATTATAACGACTCAGATGATGGCTCACTTACATTCCTTAAGGAACACCGAAAGCTCCACGATGAAAATAATACACAAAAAAAGCGAGCGACGGAGTTGATAAATATTTAGTGGCGTTACTCGAAAGCTTTTTCGGGGGTTTTGCGGTTCAAGTTTTTCTGCGCTTAGCACCGATCGGGCATGTAAAGTGCGTCTAAAATATCTCATGCTTTAGCCCTAAATCCGCAGCCCCATGAACGTTTTCATTATTCGCAAGGAGCGTTAAAAACCTTTGTCGATTCGTTTCACGGACTTCTTCGCGACGACCGACGCAAATTTAAGCCCTTTGTACGACCCCATGTGCATAATTAACGGCCACCCTCCGCAAACACCGCTTCCAAGGTTTACACTGAACGTATTCGGACTTCAGCGTCTAGTTTTTCAACGGCATCAACAGCCCAAGTTGGAATTAACTTTCCCTCCATCCGCGAGATTTTTATCTGCCGGGAAACATAAAAGAGAACAAAGTTGCGAACTCCAAATGGCTGCTCCCCGATACATCTTTAAAGGTGGAGGTTAGGGGTACACATTACGAGGATATTTTTGCAATCGCTCTATTTTCTTGTCCCTCTCCATCATAATATTCTGCTTCAAAAGGTCCAATTCTCATTCGTTATTTCAACCAATGCAGAATGAAATTTCACGTTAAACCACTTTCTCCTTCTTGTAATAAGTGAAGCTGAAAAATCGGCATTGATCATAGTTTAAAAATTATTATCAATCAGATGTCGATTAAAAGTGTAGGTATTCTTTGATTTATTTTTCGAGTGGGACATTCATGTGGGATATGTTTAACATTAAGACTAATTTACACCGTTTCACCAAATTTGGCCAAAATTTGAAACTTAAATTTTTGGGAGTATGTCGATTTGGTGTACGATGGAAAAGGACTATTAAAGAGAATAACTTTAGGGAATTTAAGAAATTAGTATAGCCGGTCGCCGAACCTCCTTTCAAGGCTTTCATTTCGCGGCTCGGCGTCGCATCCCGTCGCCATTAATTACTGCAGGGGTTCCGCATTTCAGGCTTCCGGCGCGCTGGAAGAGCACCGGAGGATGCGCGAGTACCTCCGAAGAATGGAACGAGACGGGGTTCAAAGGGTCAAGATGTTTCTCGTGATCACCGCCGCCTACGTCCTTTTCTGGGGTCCGCTCTTCTTCGTCACTCTCGTCAACCACCCCATCGTGGGCAACCCGCTCGGACACGAGGTAAATTCGATCGGCCGTTATCTCTCACGGCTTGAGGCACAATCGGGTTCGCCTGACGAAACAAAATTCACTGTTCCAGATAACGCTGCACATATCATACGTCCACGCTATCGTCAACCCCACGCTCTTCCTGGTCCTGCACAGGGGCCTGAGGAGGGCGACGCTCGACCTCTGCTGCGGCTGGATCCCCCTCTGGCTGGGAAACCCCAGCGTACCGCCACCCCCCGATCCCCCCAGAGCCGACATATCGCTCCTCAAACCGCCTCTACCCGTACCAGCCCACCCTGATAGCTCTATGGTAATTAAATATTATATGTAAGTGGTGTACACAGCATGTTCTTTTATTATTCTTTTCTAATAGCGTCACACACTCTTTGAACGAAATTTCACAACTCACACACGTGTAGAAAGAAATCATTGCCAAACACCGAACGCACAATTCCAAATTCATTGTAGATCAATCAAATAAACAGCAGTTTTAATTGCCACCCTGAAATCGTCCTTTTTTTTTTCTAGGGAGACTCCGATTTGAGTCCGTGGACTCCGGAACCGATCAACGGAGGCATACAAATCCCCCACTACATCAGCCCGGAACCGAGCTCACCGCCTGAGAGCGACTAGCATCCGGATTGGGACAGATCCACCAGGATCTAAACTCGGACCTCGGGGAGAGTCGTACAATAAAAAAGACTGCAATCGTGATCCTTTCAAGAGACTGTGAAAAGTTATTCTTGTTCTTCACAAGTTGGGATGATTGGCAAACGTCTTAGTTTCACTCAAAATGATCGCACCATAAACCTGTCGGGTCGTTATTTGGGTAACTTCTTCATATCTAAGGTGCGTCTCGATTGCGCATTTTTATTCCTGACCCTCATATCGACCTCGGAGTGTGACATGTATTCACCATGACTACTGCCATACTAGTGGTAATAGCTGCCGAAGTACTCCGCGAAAAATCCATCGGTGGCGATGGATTTTGGCTGGAGTTACATTCAAATCTTATATAACCAGCAAAATTTTTACTCTTCTCTGTAACAATTTAAAAACGCGTCGGAAGAAGTTGATGGCAACACTGAATCCGCCTACTCTAGGAATTGATAAAATATATAAATGTTGGTGATTAGATCAACTATATCAATGTAAAAGAACACTGTCAATGGGTACTAAATATTTTAATATACCACTCAAGAACTGATATTATTGTAACTATCTCCAAGTCTTTCTAGTAGGGTAGCACTCATTCCTCACCTGCAATTGCTAAAATAACGTCCACACCTTCAAGAGAAATTGCTCAAGGTTTAACTGGCTGCAAACAGCCGACAACCAATGAAAATTTTAGAAATTGCAGTCTACTATGTTAAACTACATGTAGTAGATTAGTATTTAGGACCAGGGCTGCAATCAAATCCGTGTGATTAGGTCGTAAATGTCACATTTTTCTCCATACAAACTGTTATGAACGGGAAATCTGTCGAGCACGAGCTTTTTCACTTTAATGTTATTCTAGACATATCCTGTCACGCTCTGTTCTTTCATTTGTGTTGTCACCGTTTGTAGTACTAGCACTAACCAGTAAGAATTTTAAACAAACCGCTAAAACAAGTTGTAAATCCGAATTCTGTTTTATTGTTTGAGTCGTGAGGTCGATTTCTCAACTGAATAAAGAGCAATAACACAAGTTGTCCAAATGAATTCAGGTTAAAAGAATTACTATAAAACCATGTGCCTAAATGTATAAATAAAACTAATTGCTTTTGTACATAAAAGAGACATGTAAATTACAACGAAATTTAAAGAAGCGTCGCATTAATAAATTTATGGAAGAACAAATAAAATATCGTCTAATGCACTCTTAATATATTCTTCCATCGTGTTTTGTTTCTACATGGTCTACATGTACACTTATAGAAAAATAAAATATGGAATGGCATTGAGTCTCACTCACCTGCTCGAATCCTCCCAGAATGTCGGTCGTGTCCATTGCAGATGTCACTGGTAAAGTTCTCAAACTTTTCCCTGCGAGGTTCGCTAACACCCTCACCACTGCGCTCTTCCCAGCCGCCGAATGGCCCACCTGAAGAAATACGATATAACAAAGAAAAAGTTTGGTCATTCGTCATTTCGAGTTTAATAAAAACTCACCAATAGACTCATCCAGTTCAAGTTGACGCAGTAGGCCAAACTTCGCAAAATGGGCAACTGGGACCTAAGAACCAAACTCTTTTCTTGATTTAACACATCGACGTCACTGTTTCTGTTCAAGCTCACGTCACCAATGAACACTTTATCGCTATTCACAAATAAAACAGGACCATCTCCCGAAATTCTGCAACCAAATACTTCTTCGAATACTTCGGCCATTTTAGTTTTATCGCTCAATGTCCTCATGCGGTCGCCATAAATCAACTGCACGAAACTCTCAGGCTGGTGCCGCTTATCAACACTCGGATTAGTCTCGTAGTGGTAAATCATAGCCTCGCACCATCGAGTCAAGTCGCGTAAATTAAACTCCCACGGCGAACCTTTGTTACCAAAATTATGATTATCCAACTCCTCAAGAACTCTCGTGTTAAATTTCAGCATTTTCCCCACGATTTCGGGACTCAAATTCGGGAACTGATTCTTCAGTATCAATTCTAGATCTTCTTCAGTTAAAGAATCGACGTAAACTTGTATAAAACGGTTCAGAAAAGACTGGGGAAGCCCTCTACGCGAACCCCCCTGCTTCAGTGGATTTTGACAGGCGAAGAATCGAGTGCCGGGTTTCACGTGGAAGGTTTTGCCCAATTCTGGAATAAAAATCTCGCCTCTGTGGTCGAGGCAAGCGTTAAGCCCCTCCAAAACAGACTGCGATGCTAAGTTTAACTCGTCTAGTAAAATCCAGTGACCTTGCTTCAAAGCCTGGAGAAGAGGGCCATCTCTCCAGGAGAATTGGCCACCAGTGCCTCCCTCGACGGGTAAGTCAGCTCCGAACAAATCGGAAATGTCCTGAAAGGATCAAAATCGGTATTTTTCTCGTATTTGGTCAAGACTCACCGTTTGGTCCGACAAGTTGACTCTGAAGATTTTATGTCTTGCAAATTTCGCCAAAGCTGTCACTAGACTAGTTTTGCCTACTCCAGGACTGCCCTCCAGGAGTATGGCCTTGTTTAATTGCATCCCTCTCAGCAGTCTTAGAGTGTTATAAATTGTTGTTGGNNTTCGCATTCGAGTCTGAATTTTTTCAAGCCGTTTAAACTGAAACAAATCACGAATTGGCCAAATTTTGGATAAAATGGTCCAAAACTCACTTTTCGGTGCCGGTTATTCCAGATCCTAAACCATCTAAGAAGGTCAAGCAAACACCATGGAGGTAGGCATCATATACGCTAATTTTTTCAGCGCAACTGTTGATGAAACTGACCCACGTCAAAATATCGCGAATACTCACAGTGTACCGTTTTCCAATTTCGGTTTTTCTGAACCACTCCACGAAATCCATGATGCTCTTACCGACACCGCTGGAACCGTCTTGTTGGTTGCCAAAAGAAATTCCATCTTTGACATTTCGCTCTATAATAGCGACCAAGTCGTCCCGATCGGTGCAAGATTCGCACCAAATTTCCGTGAAGCGATTGCGCAACGCTGGTGACAACTCCTTTTTACCGAAATCGCCACCAGGATTCATGGTACCAATAAAATGGAAGTTAGGGTGGGCTACAATCAACTCTGAGTTGTTTGGGTTGTTGATATCGGTCCCTTTTTCGGCTAGCAGCAAAGTGCGTTCTGGTTCCAGAAGAGAGTTGAGGCGCTCAAGAACGCTGTCATCCGCCAAAGATATTTCATCAGCCAGAAAAACGTCTCCTTTTACCATGGCTTGGATCAGCGGACCGTCGACCCATTCGAACAACTTGTTGACATCATCGTCCTTGAAAAGTGACGTTTATTAATGAACCAATGACAATGTCGCTGAGTTTACCACGTGGTCTCTGACAGGTCTCAATCCACCAATGAAATCGCTGCTTTCAGTATGCATGTGACAGTTAACTGAGGCGAGTTCCTGCTGATTTTGCTCAGCTATTAGCTTGCATACTGTTGTTTTACCGCCACCGGTTTCACCGACCAGGAGCACGGGTTCTTTAAACTGGAAGGCTTTCGCCACCAGTACTGCCAACTGTCTCATGTTGAAAGTCCAGACTATGTTTGGGCATTTGTGGCGATTTTCGTGGATTTTTGTCAAAATGTCTTTAGTAACAGGCGACGTTTTTTCTGACACTTTTAAAAAATTATAATTAAAAGTTCGCTAAAAAATTGCGTTTATACTTACACGTGAATAGATTGGACGGATTCACCTCCCTTTTCAGATGCTTTTGCAAAACGTCCACAATCTCCATTTTTTCCTCGCTCTTTCTAACTCTTCCTGCCAACACCAAATATCCTTCGTCTGCCAAATGCTGGTCCCAATCGTACAATTTTTGCGAGTTTTGCGCCAAACGGTACCTCTCTCCCCAACGGAAAAGATCTCTTAGCGTGATGAAACCCTTCTTCCCCGCGAAAGCGGCAGAACCACGCCTCCTCGTCTGAAAGTTGGGTCTTAGAAATGAAATTTTCAACGACCGAACAATAAAACCTGTAATTCAGTCATCACGCTGATCATCTTTTTGGCATAGGAGGGCGCCATCTGACACCTTTTGTGCAAAATGAACTCCAGTTCTCCCGGAGGAATCTCGTTGAAATGCAACTCAACAAACCGATTTCTGAACGCTCTCGACAGCATTTTTCGCCCACCATAAGAACCTGGGGGATTCTGGGTGGCGAAAAGCATGAAATTCGAATTTGCTCTGACGGTTTCTTGCGTTTCTGGAATGTACAGTTCGCGATTATCGTCCAGGACTCTGTTCAAGGCTTCCAGAACGTCGGTCGGGGCTAGATTCAGCTCGTCGAGGATTATCCAGTGACCTTTCCTCATTGCTTCCACCAACAAGCCCTCTCTGAAGACCAATTTGCCGTTGCAATCGGCCACATATGAGCCTATGTATTCTTGTAAGTCTGTGTGTTCGTGATTGTTTATCCTTACGCATTTATTTCCGCTGGATTTGGCTAAGTATGTAATCAAACTGGTTTTACCGACGGAAGTGTCTCCCTGGAGTAAAATAAAACTGTTATTAAGTTTTCGCTAGGTGGCAAACTTTCGTACCTGTAGCAAGACTGGTAAGCCCCCTATGGACACGATTCGCACTAAATCTTTTAAATTCTTTCTGACAGAAGGGGTTAAAACGTAATCATCTGGGACGACGAAATCCAAGCTACCCTTTCGCACCCAATAGCCCTCAAATTGGAGGTAATTATCACGATCACTTCTAGGCTGAGGAATGGGTTGATTTAAAATTGATTTCAAAGCTTTTTCGTCTCCAATTAAATATCTAGAATTATTGAAATTATTATTTCATTTTATTTTGCAAACGAATAGTACCTCTGTATCATTTTTTCGACAATTTCGTAGGAAGATGAGTCCAGTTGTGTCAGAAAACTCAAACAGAAGGCTTCGTACATGGATTTCTTGACCATTCCACAAGGATTTCTCGCTGTAATCACCAAGGCCCGACATAAAGACCTCAAGGAGAAGTGTGGCTTATGTCCTAAACCGTCGGTGAGGCTGGTTTCCGTTTCTTTGCGCACTTTTAAATAAAAATCAACAATCCTCTTCAATTCACTGTCTTTTAAAGACAACGGGTCCAAATAGCTGCTGACCAGCAAAAGCAGATCGCTCTTTTCCGTCAATTCATCCACGAAGAATTCTGTGAAGCGATTTCTCAACCCGGCTGGAAGATCTTTCTTCCCCACGTCAGTAGACGGGTTCATGCAAGCGAACAAAGTGAAATCTGGGTGTCTCTTAACCGGTTCTTTATCGCCTCTTTCTAGAAGACACAGCGAACCTCGAGACCCCTCCAGAAGTCCCGACAGACACTCCAACGTTTCGGCGTTGGCCAAGTTAATCTCGTCGAGCAAAACCCAATAGCCCTGCTCGACAGCTTTCACCAAACTACCCTCGATGAAGGCGAAAGCGAGCGCGCTTTTCTGCTTCAGTTGCAAATTCAGTTTGTGCAACTTCTCGCCGACGGATCGCCATCGCTGCAGCAGCATATGGTTTTTGTCGCTGGGGGAGGACTTGGACAAGCGAGCGAGGGCGGCTTCGTAACTCTTCATCATCAACTTGACCAAATCGGACCATCTCTGCTCGTTGAAACAATAGGCGATGTGGCCCAGATAGGTTCTGTTGGGTTCCACTTGGAAATAGTCGCAGAAGACGTGCTCGAATTCCCTACGGACGGGAGCTATCACGAATTTTAAATCGACTGGTTTGAAACCGCCCAATAAGTCTGCGGAGTCTGACTGTTGGTTCATGTTGATGACCACCAGTTTCTGGCCGATGGCGTGTGCTAAGTACTGGACCGAAGAAGTTTTTCCAGTGCCCGTCTCTCCGACGAGGAGAACTGGTTCTTTTAAATTAACGCAGCACATTATCCTCTCCAACAGCACTGCTGAAGGACGAGTAAAATAATAATTATGGTGTGAGATCAGAACGTCATTATTTCTCTGTATTGAAGCACGACCAACATCTAAACTGTCGCTGGTCAGTCTCATGGTTGGTTTGTAACTTTTGAAAAAGAATTCCGCTTTTTGATTGATAATCCCCAAATGACTGCTGATCTCTTTCGCCAGACTTAAAGCTTCTTCGGGCTTCGAATAGGAGCAACAGAAAACGTCGATGGCATCCTGAAGCACCTTCAAAGCACTCGCCTGGCTACTTATGTCGAAATCGACGGCAGCTCTAGAGCACCATTTGAAAAAATCTCTGGTTGAGATCAAGCGACTGGTTTTCGGTATGGTTAGTTCTTGCGACTCGGAGCCAGTTTTGGAAAATAAATGGAAAACCTTCAGCATTCTGTCTGCGATGGTGGAAAATTGCGGATGATGGCTTACTAAGATCTGTTTTAATTCTTCGGAAGTCAGAGGATCTATGTTTATCTGAAGCAAATGCTTC
>QDEB01033509.1:0-17163 GCA_004193795.1 Asbolus verrucosus | reverse complement strand
AACGGTTTAAAGAAAAAAGTTATCCGAAGAAATTAACTTAATAGCAAGAAACCCGAAAGTAGAGAAACATTTGTGAACCAAATTTTAATCATTTCTTTCTTGAGATGAGCTTAACATTATACCAACATTTTAAATTTCTACAACCTTTCTTTCTGAGTGCTTCGCTTTTTTTGGCGGTCAGTATATGTAGTCTGTTCAACTGAAATACATAGTCAATGATAAATTTTTAAACATTTTCATGAGTGGTACTGAGTATACATTAAATTTGATTACAAACTTATCACTAATATCAGAGAAACTGAAAGTGGGTTAGAATCATATATGAATAAACAAATGCTTATAAATACCAAATTAAACATCAAACATATTAACTACGATATTGTATTTTATTTTTAATCATGAAATTACTTCATTCAAATTAATAAACCGATTTACTGGCAACAGTGCGAAACTTTTTATCATTTTTCACATTATTTAAATACTGCTATCCTCATCACAGTCAAATTCAGATTCTGCCAACATATTGTCAGTTTGATAGTGCGGATGTCAGTTGAACGAACTATACATACTACTTTCATGCAAAGTAGGAACCATATACTAACAGTGCAGTACCATTTACATTGTTATAATTAAATTTTAACAAACAGTAACTGTGTGCAGGTATTCCTGCATATTTATCAAAGTCGCCGTTCGTTCCTCTTACATTTTAAACCAATTGGAGGGAAGTTGGGCCTATAAATTGACATTGACAGACATAAATTTGTTAGATAAATGACACAACATGGATTAACAAAACAACAATACATCAATATCTAGACCTTAATGTTAACATTGATAGAATCTGTATTTCCTCGAATATAAATGGACGAATAATACCAGTATGACTCATAGAAGTAATCGTAGAATTTATCAAAATAAATATTCATATTACAAATGTAAAATACCAAAATTTCGTTTTTGTAAATCACGACATTTTGAAATTATTTGCAAATAAAAGTTATTTAACTGTTTCCTCTAAGGGCTTAACTCTTAGAGGAAAAATTTGTATAAAAGATCCCCCTTATCTTTTTGTTTTATCTTCTTTCAAAGTATTGAGATGCAGTTATGAGACATCTGTATATACTTGTATAATATACATTTACGTTTTGAGAGCCAGTGCTCTCCCCTGCCCACCATTTCGACTCTGGGCATGTGTATAATATACAGTGTATTTATCTTCAAAACGAATAAAAATATTTCAATCAACTGTGTAATAGTTGACAAAGTGTAAGTCACCCCGTCAACTCCAGCCATCCTATCTTCAAAATCTTAAATAGCACCCTATATCATGTAAAACGTCAAAATAGAGATCTTTAGAAATGTTATATCTTGGCTTAAAAGCAAAATCAGTCGATCAATTGATTTTTAAGATACAGGTATTTTCATTTTTTCGTCAAAAATTCTCTATATTTCACTGAAAATATCACAATTGTAATTTATAGAACATCATAAATTATTCTATCTACGATTGCAAGTTCATCTAAAAATTTTTAAGATAACGAAATACACTGTAGAGATCCTAACACTATGCCTGCCTTTTTTATTGCATATAAACATTATGATATCTGTAATACAACTCTAGAAAGTCCATTTTGCTTCAAAAATAAATTTATGAATCCAATTAATGTTCTATATTATTTTTTATAGGTTATGGAATCTTACACCATTGGAAGAGAAAATTTTGGTATGGAAAAAGAATTTATAATTGAAGTTGTTCAAAATTGTCCGAATCCTGCTTGTCGTTATTACAAAAATCAAATGGAGTTGACTCAAAAGACTCTCCAACATTTAACACCGTCTTATTTAGGAGAACCACAGCCGAATAGTACCGATATTCGCAACCGTAATGAAAATGATTTTTAAAGTAATACTGTAATTAAGTAATATTTTTGTAGGACTTGGAGCAGTTGATCTAACAGGTCAAAATAATTTAGATACAAAAATGAACCAACAGTTATTAGATAGGCCTAAATCGGTGGCCCCAACTCAGCAGCAGATCACAGCCGCATTAATTCAACAACAAAATAGAGTGATTGCACAACAAAACATTGACAAACTAAACGCAAATTTGGAAAAGCAGAGACAGCAGTTACAACTGCAGCAACAAATGGATATGGCCAAAGGACAGCAGAAAACTCATTTTGACTTGCCCTTAATGGATCATAAACTCACTGACTTTCTAAGAGCCAATCTAGAAAATCTGGAAGGTATTTATTGGACAATGCAAAACTGCATATTATTTTTAAATCATAAATTTTATAGGTTTATCGGCCGCAAATAAAGATTTGTTGGCTTTACATAATGGCGCTTGGACTTCAGCATCAAATTTAGCTTCATCAAATGATGACAAAAGATCATCTGAAGGTGGACAAGAAAAAATTATAAGAGCCTTTGGAGAAGTTATGAAAAATATGCAGAGAATGAAAACTTACGTTAGACCAGCGATGTGTAAGCCGTATGGAAAACAGTCAGAAGCGTTGCAAAAAAGTAAGTCTCTCACTCTTTTCTACGACACCATTAACTGATTGATAATTTTTCGCTTCAGAAATATAATAATAATTGTTTACGACTTGTAAATTACAATTAATTTAGTCATTTTATATTATCGTTTATTTATTATTAAATTTTGCTTGATTTATTTATGTTATGGGTTATAACTAAGGCTAGGCAAAAGCATAATTGTAAATTTTTTATTTATATGTATATTTGATTGAAAATTACATATTTACATGTTATGTAACTTAAAAAAAAAGGTGAAATTTAATTCGCATACTTTGCATATTTCGGAGTTTCACAACATATGTGCATAAGGGTTCTATATTTTGATATGAAAGAGCATATTTGAGCATATTTTGATCATTTTTACAGCAAATAGCTGCAAAACATCCTTATTCTTATTACAAACTTTCTTTTTTTTTCTTAGAATCCCATTATATCTGTTAAAGAGGGTTTATAATCTTCGGATTAAAGTAAGCAATATTTTAATCCGGTGATTGGTATTCCAAGGATAAATTTAACCCTTAACGCTATTTGCAAAATAAGAAAACAATTAGTAGGCAAGAATTTTATTTAAAAGTAGAAATAATTGTCAAAGGATTACAATTTTCGGGCTTAAGTAATATTTTGATTTATTAAGTATGATCTTCTATTACCAGGAATTCTTCAAAAGATAATTTGCAAAATTAGTAGGAGAGTGTTATTTAACTGAAATGTTTATGAATGGAACTGGTTTATTGAAAACAGTGAATCTGTGTAATTGTGCAGAATTTTCTTTCATAATGCCAAAAGTCGGTGGTACAAAAAGTGACGTGAACTAACAGATCACCAGGTGCACCTGCAGGTTAAAAGTACCATGGTCCCTTAAATGTTGCACTGTTGAAATAAACGTACGATCCTGAGACACAGAACGATTTGGAAATCGTTCAATCCATAAATCACGAGCTAGCTACACATTGTCACCGGCTTCACCGTAAAGTAACACCAAATCAGTACGCTCAGCATTTGAAAAATTTGCCGTCACGAAAAACGCAGTGTTATTCCAAACATAACAACGTACTAAAATTAATTCCATATCGATGCAAAGCCGATTTCTTATAAATGTATAAGACTTTTTTTGTTACTGATAAAATTTTTTGGTCTACTACAAGTATTATTGACATTGAATCCCTGACCTACCTAACGCATTCATATTATTATGCAGTGGCGAACAGTAAAATTTAATCCGAACTTCTAATATTTTTTTCTCAGTAGTGGCAGCATACCGCCCCACGAAAATTGCATGAGTGCATCGATCTTATTAACACCTATTACTTTTTTTTTGCGTGTATTTCAATTATGGGAAAAACAAGTCAAAATTTAATTTTTTCCCCCAACTTTCTTCATGTCACGTGCTTGGCACATGCAATAAACCGCGTTCGTGAAGCTGTTAGAGAAAAGTTTCCTTTAGTGAACAAAATTAATAAATAATGAAAAAAAAACGTTTTTGGAGGCGCTAAATCGAGTGCAAGTATACAAAGAAATTTCTCTTCCACCACAACCTGTCCTAACTAGATGGAGAACTTGGATTGAGACAGCATATGCTGGACTTATCGGAGACTTCAAAAATGTAGTGTAAAGCTTTGATGTAGCTTCTAGTCAATATATACCAGATTGCCAAAAACTTTTCAAGGAATCTGAATTAACTGCTCAATTAAACTACATTAAAGCAAATTTCACCAAAATCCCAATAATTGAGAAAAAATTAGAACAGCAAAATCTAGGTCAATCTCATTACTAGAAGATTTTCGTAATAATTTAAAATTATCTAGAAGGAATGATGTAGCGTGTTTACGTATATTAGAAAAAATAAATTCTTTGTTAATAAAAAATAATAATTCGATATTCGAATTATTCTAAATGGACAAGAAATGTTTTAATTATAAATCAGATTGTTCTAGAAAAATCTTACCTATTTAAATATTACCCCATTGCGTCATGTGACGTAGAAAATAGTTTTCTACTTGAAAATCTTGAAAAATAAATGATTATTTACTGCAATTATTTTGTTTAATAGATATTCATATATTTATTTTTTATTTTTATTATAGATTCTAGGTTACATGTGTAAATTGTGTACATTATATATTTTTTTTTAGTTAAAAAATAAATATTTAAAATTATTTTTTTGTTGCTTATAAGCGTTACCATGTACAAACTTTACATGAGTTTGGCATATAATGTACGTCATATCATATCAAATGCATATTTAAAGGAGTTTTGCAGCGTATTTAATTCTATAAAATAGCCATTTTTTACTGCATGTTTGCCCAGCCTTGGTTATGATCGTTTCCCAATTGTGTGAAATAATGACATTGACGACCAAAATTTATTGCTCGCGACTGTATGCGAATATATTTATCTTTTACATTTTATTTCATTTTTTGTTTTTTGAAATTGCTTATTTCATTGGTGCTACTTTGTAAAAAGATATTTGTTGCTGAAATTATAATGATGACAATATCAAGGTGAATTCTGGAGAGCCCCAGGAGTTGGCTTTCGAATTATGATTTTTAAAGCTTTGATCTTATCTGATATATCTAATGTATTAGAAGGATTAATGAATAGAATAACAATTAACAGTCATTTATATGTAATGTATTTTTTTAGCTCTAATGGATACAATTCAACTGATACAGTCTTTGAGAAGTTTTTTACCTCCTCCGCATATTCAAGTAAGTTCATGGAAAAATGAAGATAAACATCGTTATGAGGAAACTTAATATATTTAAAATTCATCTTAATAGAAAATTTATTCTTGTCGTTAACTAATATGGCAGCGTTAATAATTATTAGTATATGACTTCCGAGATTACATGATCCTTTAGAAGGATGTAAAATAATGTGAAAGTATTTTTGTTCCTCTTTTATATATTTTTTGTAGTGTAAGTTTTTATGTTTTGTTTATTTATTTTTTATTACATTTGTTGAAATTTTTTAAATCATATTGCTAATTCAGCAACAAAGTCATACTTTGTCAGTGTTTTGTAATACTGTAATACAATAATAAATTGTTCTCAGTTATATAAAAAACTCAAATATGCCACACAGAAAAAACTAAAGCAAACTTCGTAAACGATCAGACTTCCCACATTGTTACAAGTTATTAATATATTGAGATACAAACGAGACCCGAACGGTCGATTTTTCCAATTGTCAAAATTTGTTGTAAGCACTTAAGGATCGAGTATCGTATAATATTTTTTGCGATATCTTATTTATTTAAAAATAAATAAGATATGATTTTTCATAGTCTAACAGAATGTTTTTGAAATAATGTTGTTTCTATGGTCATCAAACAACAAAATAAATAGTTTTTTTTTTGTTGTTGGTCACATTTTAAGTCATCCTTTTNNTTTTAAAAAACATTTTAAAACACGAAACAAAACTTTTAAAGCAATACAAGACGGTAAGAAATTCAATTTTCACATCACTTCTCATTGATGCGAAAGTGAAAATCACATTTATGAAAATATTGAACGGTGTCATCATTGGTTGATGATGAAGCGCCGCTTATGGAGAACTAGAATATTTTCAAGAACTTGACTTGAATTTTCCATTTTCGTTTATAAAATAAACATTTTCATAACCATTCCTAACCAAGGCAGTTGACTAACAAAATTTATTTTTATAACAGCTCTGGATACGTTATCAATCATAACCGTTCTGTTATTTTCATGGCATTCATTCATTTTATGTTGTTTTCATGGCAATCAACAACGAATTAGTAAATTGATCTTTTTGTAGCAGTTATTGAAACGCGAAACAAATGAAAACAAATAGGTAGCGCAAAATGATATATTACTGTACAAGTGAAAAAACTATAAGTTTCGCTCAAGAATGTGTCAGTTTTACGCACGAGACGCTGCCGAGTGTGCGAAGACACAAAAGTGAGCGAATTCGTTTCTTCACGAGTGCTGTATAGCGTTTTGTTCAATCCTGCTACTGAATTTCGAATTATTATTAAAATTTTGTAATTTGGATCATTTATATTATAAAGCATAGTCGGTATGAGCCCTTAAAACACAAACAATTTCAACTTTGAGAGTGAGGAGAATGAGTGAGTAAAACTAACATAGTGTATTGTTATATAAGTGAGGAAAGGGATTGATTGCAAAACGAGCATGATATTTAGATCACAAGCGACAGCGAGTGATATAAACATTCGAGTTTTGCAATGATCCTTTTCTCACGTGTATAACATACTATTTTTTCGAACGTCACATTAGCTACAATGGTTCAAAAGAAGTTTTCAGTTTCTCTTACATATTTATTATTAATTATTTTATACAAATCAAGAGAGAAGTGAAATTTGAAAATCACGTTACCATGGTCACGGTAAGCAATAAAATTCAATTAATGAATATAAAGCTGTGAGGAAAGTAAACTTTTCACTAGTGAGGAAAATGATTACTTTCCTCGCTTATGATGCAAACGTCTACTTTCTTTTTTAAACTGAATGACAGAAATGTCACTTTCATATTTGATGTTGGAAAAAGTTATTACCCCACTGCTTTCGCCTACGTTGTCATAGCAAACAATATCAGTGAGCAAAATAAAAGCTTTCTTGTTCTGTATCTAAATAAGAAACAAGTTTCAGCAGCAGGATTGAACAAAAAATATTGCCCTGTCGCTAGTAACTGTAACAGTGTATTGTATTGGCTTCTATTAAAGTGAAGTACTACATATTTAGTAAATAAATAATAAAATAGCTATAATAACGGCATACTTGGAGCTACAGCTTTAAGAAACTTGCAATGGTTCCGAGTCATTTTTCATTTCGTTATGATCATGTTCGTACTAAAAATATTGGTATTGCAAAACACTAAAAGCACAATTGTGACAATAGTATAAATATAGAGCTGATTGAAATAAGAAGTTTTATATGTACGAGATGACGATGTTAATTTGTTTCGTTCATTAAAAAAAGTATAAATAGTGGATTTTAATTCGGAGGGAAGTATACCCCTAAAAAATTATGAATTTTATTATCGCAGCAAACGGCTCTAACTCTAATGTTATGAAAATTATTTGTTTTAAAATTACAGAAAAAAAAACAAAATTTGTATTAAATTAAAATTCTATTAATATCATGTTACAGAAATTATGGATACATTTTTATTTATGAGAGAATATAATTTAATATACATTTACTATTTTTAGTCTCATGTTTTTCTAAAAACTGTTTTTTTTTTTTTTTTTCCATAGANNCTATAAATTTTTTTTTTTTTTTTACAAATAATAGGAAGTTTTTTCTTTCTAACCTCTAACTTTTCTTAGCGAATTTCTTTCTTTTTGTTATAATAAATGTCCGCGTAACATATACAATTGCTTATCTTCTTTATGGCAACATAAATGAATTTCCGTTTCGATATTTGTTTTTTGTTTTTTGAAAATTTTTACAAAACCTTTAAGGATATATGCATAGATACAAGTTATGAAATATATTTGGGTAATATTTTCTTTTTGTATGAAGAAAAAAATTCATAACTTATGGAAGATGTTAAAATTAGAGAAATCATATACACATTTTTATAATTTACACTGAGGTCATATTTATTTATAAAAGTAAAATTTTCAAATCTTGCCATAATTTCTGTGGGGTGTGTTCTTATTATTTTTCAGTCGTCTTGTTTAAGCTTCTCTTATTTCAAAAGTATTTCTGCATTTGGTGGAGACGAATATGGTATTATTTGATTTTGATACAGGTCGTTCCGCTGAAAGTGATAATTCCCGTAAAAATGCAATATTTAGGTATGTATATAAACTAAAACTCAGTACTATAATTTGTCATATTTTTTTAATGTTTTTTTTTCTGACATTAATTTTACAAGAACATATGCGTTAAACAAAAAGTAAAAGTAATAAATATCACTTCTAATGTCATAAAAAATAGATTATTACATATTTTTTTCAAGAACGTCAAAAGATTTCTATCTTCTGTTGACAAAAATCACCTTTTTTGAATGATTTACATGTTAGAAGATTTTTAAAAATATATTTTAATCACTCATCATGTGACCAACATTCATTTAGTTAATATGTATTTTATAAGCTCGAATTATTTACCGAGGATTTTAATCACCAAGAACGAGAGATCAATTTCTTTTAACTTTTATGATGTTTGTTTATAGCAGATTTTTACATTATTTTGCAGTAATTAAAGTTATCAAAATAATTGAAATTATTTTGCAAAAGGAGTTTTACGTTTGCTTTTTCGTAATTTTTATCCTCATTCGTTCTATTTTTTATCCAAAAATTGAAAGATTCTAAAAAAAAAATTATAAGTCATTTTAGAATACTATACTATAATGTATACTATATTTTATTTGTGAAATCTAAACATTAATAAATTAGAAGGAACTGTAACTTTCGATGAACCCTGTATTTTTTAATCTGAAATTTGCTCTCTTTAATCTACTTATGTAGCACAAAAATAGAATTTAAAAAAATTGACCTGGTTGTTAAAAATATAAAAAAAAAGTGTTTTAGCTATGTGATAATAAGGTACTTAACTATAAAATGAGATTGTCTGTTACTGAGATTTTGGAGTATTTTAGTTTTTAGTTATTTGTATAATGCAAGCATGTTCTATATTGTAAATTTAATTTAACCGTATGTCTTAGTTCATCTTTATTTTTAATTAAATTTAGTATTTTTTTAATTTGTGAATAGTTTTGCGAATAAAAAATTAATATTTATTTAAATAAGTTCAAATAATTACTATATTTTTATGTGGTATCTAAAAATAGTAATAATTAAGTATTCATGTACAGATAAAAAGTGCATAACTTGTTAAAAACAAATTTCAATGACATCGCAGAAAAAAACAGAAATTATTAAATATAATTATATGATATGTTTGATTGCGAGTGTTTGTATATTACTCTTGTCAGTTTCCATGACAACTCAGAAAATAAAGTTTAAGTTAACATTTAAGTCAAAAAAAAAACATTTAGTAGAGTCTCTTGCCAATAATTTTCACACAAGACATGTTTTAATTAATTATTGTAGAAATGTAGTTACTTAAATGTCTTAATCATCGTCAGAGATTTAAACAAATTCTAATTTTTTTGCCATCTCCGTAAACAAGAATTCAAGCGTGGAAGTGTCATTGAAATAGATACATAAAATAAAAATTTAAAAAACGCTGCTTTGATGGCCAGGCTACAGTACTCGAAAGTTTTAGAAAAAAAAATCTAGTCATTAATCGTTTAAAGAAGTTTATTTGATGAAATCCAAAATTTTAGCTGTGATATTTTAATTGGCCATGATATTCTAAATGAAGCATAGTTTTTCATTCCAGTATTTACATTTTCGATACCAAATTCGTATTATTAGAATTCAATAATAGTTGCGATTTCTTGTAGGTTATCAATCAACAACTTGCATATCATGTTTTCATTTATTTCCTTAAGAATTATTATTGTAGATCTGAGCCAGTATTTATAAAACAAGCTTTAAGACTGTTATTATGAAATTATCGTATTCTTAGTTGTATGAAGGTATAGAATTTAAGTGGTTTTTGTATGTGGTCACAAAATAGAAATATTATCTATAAGGCTATAAATATTATAATCTTGCCATTATATTATTTGAAAGCTTATCTTTGTTTGTTTGTCTTATTTGATAATTAAGTAATAGTTAATGTATGTGATGCTAATATTGTTGAATACATTTTCATTTTGTTGTTCGTATTAAGGCTTTTGTGCAATAAATACTTTTAAATAGCACTGTTTTATTATTTCAGTGTCTTTCCTTTAAATAAAAATAAATAATGGGAATTAAGTAAATGCAGAAACTTTTAAAATGAATATTTTGATCTTTATGATGCACTTTTGCCCTTGATTTTCAGAATTACATTTTCAAAAATTAGGCTTACCCATTATGAGTCTGCATATCAAGTTATAACGGTCAGGTCCTTTTGGTCTTGATTTTTAAGGTCACATATTTGCATAAAGTGTGCTCTGTTATTGTGAGTCTGTGTACCAATTTTGATCAAAATCGATATAAGGCGTCAAAAGTTGTGCCGTTTCGGCACTTTTGGCCTTGATTTTTGGGATCAAATTTTTGCAAAACTTAAGCTTTCCCATTGCGAGGATGTATACAAATTTTGATCCAAGTCAGTTTAAGGAGTTAGAAGTTAACTCGGCCTTAATGTTAGTGGCATTTCGATATCTTGAACCAGTTACAAGAAAATTCGATTTTTCTCTTTGAAATTTGAAAGCTAATAACACATGTTTTGAAAAAGATAAAAATGATGAAGTCTGTCCTTCAAATCCAAATCAAATTTGGGTTTGAAGAGTAGACTTCAACATTTTTACTTTTTTCAAAATATTTAATAACTCTTCATTTTAATGAACCAATTCCTCATGAAAGTAATAACGCATGCATTAAATAATGGATCTTGATTTTTCTTTTTTGTTTGCTTCTATTCGATGTTTGTCATAAAGTGACTTATCTTACATTCTCCACTAACGAATCTATGAATTTGACAAAGAATCCCTACACAAAATTTGAACTTGATAGGTCAAAGCGTTCTCTTTACTAATGCTCATGCGTTAAAAGAAGAAAACTTTTTAAAAATAAGTAGATAAGGTGCTTAAACGTAGTACCGTAAACGTAACGTAATCGAAGTGCGAGATTTTGTGGATCAGCAAGGGGAAAACAAAATAAAAACTAATTTAGAAGCAAATAAAGTAGAAGTGAAGTTCTGTATGAATCAGGTATTCCTAATTAAATGATAGCTAAGAAGTATGACAAATAGGTGGTTAATATACAGTGTGGAAATTACTTATGGAATAAATTCAATAATTTCAAAACAGATAATATTTGTAAAAACACTAAAATAGGTAAACTTTTATTTAAAATTCCGCTGTTTTTAAATCGCTATACCTATATGTAGCGTCATCCCCTTCTGAGCTGTGACCTCATATACCTTTTTTTTTGAATCAGCAACTTTTGACATTTTTNNAAATATAAAAATCTCAAGAACTGTTGAAACTATAGGTAACAAGTGCGGGTTCATTAAAAAGGTCTTTAAAGGTACTATGTTAAAAGCAACTAAAAAACTAAGCATTCTATTTTAAAAAAAGGCATATGACGTCACAGCTCAATAGGGGATGTCGTCACATATAGGTATAGAAACTTAAAAAAGCGGAATTTTAAATAAAAGTTTACTTGTTTTTGCGTTTTTTACAAATATCATTTGTTTTGAAATTATTGAATTTATTCCATTAGTAGTTTCCACACTGTATATTTGGAAGAAGTAAAAGAGTAGAAGTACATATGTATTTTCATACATACCTCCTACAAAAGAATAAATTTTAAATTAATGAGCACTTGTGTGGCTTTGAGAAACAATTTTGAAAATCTGGGAATTTTTGATGGCGTGAGGTTGGCTATTCCACACAACAAAATTCTAAATTGTCATTTTGCTTGGTGGTTCTGTTTTGACATCGTTTGTAATTCATTTATTGTCAATAAAAAATGCATTTTTAAGTGTAAAGTTAGTAACTGATCTGTAGTAATGTTATTATAGAATATATAAATGTTTGTAGTGTGATACAGTATTTTTCGTTGTGAAAAAATAAGGGTAAAAGTGATTTTGCAGAATGTATCGTACAGATAAACAGTTTATGACAAATCCAGCCACTGCGGCATCTCGAATATATATTGGCGGTCTTGCGAAAACAATTGTAGCTGCAGATTTAGAAGAAAAATTTAAAATGCACGGTAAGATTTTGGGACTTGTTCAGCAAATGGGATTTGCATTTATTCAGTATGAAAATGAAAGTCAAGCTCAAGCCGCTATTAAAAATGAAAGTAATACAATGCTTCACGGCAGAAAAATATGTGTAAGACAGGCTTTAGATAAAAGCCAAAAGGGAGCAAATAATGCTGCTAATCAGGCCCAGAACAGAAGAGTAGGTCCATCTGCACCACCACCTCCTCAAGTTCATGGCGATCCACCTTTACAAGTACCGCCACAGTCGTTTTCAAAACCTGTAGAAGAACCACCTAAGCCAGTTCAAAAAACTGAATTTGAAAAAGAGTTACAAGAACATCTTCCTTCAGCTTCACTCAGCGCTGCCCCAAAAAATCCTCCAAATGTTGCTCAAAAAAATCCCCCGCCATTACCAGAGGAGTCTCCGAAAAACGACGGACCTCCAGAAAAACGTTCCAGGAAAAGAAGAGTAAGAAGCAGGGATCGTTTTCAGCAACCAGTTGATTTGTACAGGGATGAACCATATTATGGGAGAGAAGATTACCCACCTGCACCATATAACAATCATCCACCAGTCATTGATCAACCAGACAGGAATGATTGTGAAATTATTGTCGTATCAAAACCATTGACGTAAGTTGGTGTATAATTTTTACATTACATTACATAATATGTCCTCAATGTATTAAAGGAAATATGCAGAATATATTGAACAGAGACTTAAAACTCTGGGATTAATTGTCGATTTGTTGTTTCCAAATGAAGATGTCCCAATTGGTAGGGTTTTAGCCAATATTTCCAGCAGAGGATGTTTATATGCAATTTTGATTATGCCACAAAATGAAGAACATAGGAGTCTAACATTAAACATCTTACATGGTATTCCTCAAGGTAAATGAATTTTATTATTCACAACATATTGCTCATTGTTTTTTTTTTTCAGAGCATCGAAATATGCCAATTGAAGATGCATTAGTGTTAATAACTCGAAATTTTGATGCATATATGCGAGGAGAAAAACCTAGTAATGAAACTTTGGGGCCAGGTGGTGTACTGAACATTTCTGATAGACATCCAACTTCTATGCAAGTAAGATTTTTGTGGAAATGACTGCAGCAAATGTTTTAAAGTTTCGTTACAGTTACTACTGAATTTATTGGCTGAAAACAGACAGATCACAACTGTTCAATATGACAAACTGTTGAAGTATTTGCAAGAAAGACGTGAATTACAACATCAACATGAAGTAGCAGAAGGAGTCGATCAAGAGTCACAAGAATCCAACAGCAAACAAGCTGAATTGCAAAGTCGCATTATGAATATACTAAATAAAGCTGCAACTGATAATCCACCACCACCTCCAGAGACTTTACAATCAAATGATGTTGCTCCACCATTATTAAAAGATCCATCTGTACAGAAGGCATTGGACAGCTTATTAGGTGGTGAAATGTTTAAGAATATAAGTGTGGCCCTTTAAATCATATATTTTAATATTCATTTAAATCCTACAGTAGTGATTAAGAAAAGATTATTTAATTTAGTTTTTGACAATGAAATGTAAATTATTGTCTATCAAAATATCTTGTCATGTCATTGTGTGTTAATTATTTTTAAAATAACCAAGTTTTTTCTTTACTTCTGGATTTATACAGCATTTAATATTTAAAAAACACTTGTTTTAAACATTTAGGAATATAATAGGACCTACTTGATACTTAAAATCATAGTAACAAGGACTTGTCTTCTGGTTTATATAGTCTAAAATTTAATATCTTGTCAATCGGTATCTAAATACGTATCAATGGTCTCGCACATGTAGCTATTCTCCAAAATTAGTCATAGGTGGCACATACGAGAAAAAAAATTACACAAAACAAGTATTAATGTAAAAATATCAAATGTAAGATAATTTCAAGACCAAATGCAAACAAGCTTTTAATGTTTACATGTACATATCTTTCTTACCATGTGTAATGTTTGAAAGATTTTAATACATTAAATTAAATTTTGAAAATTGCATCTTTATACATTACCTGTCACCAGATTTTTTAAATACAACGTCATGTAATAGTAAAAACGATTCCTTTCACATATTTCTTTAAACACGAATTGCGTACAAATACGTCACTATTAAACATTAACCAACAGTCGCACATACAATGTCTATATTTGTATTTTTAGACAGGCCATGTATTTTGTACTTCTATTTAAATATGAAATGTAAATTGTATAAATCCAGAATATGCTTTTAAAAAATATATATAGAAAATATTTAAACTGTTTTGCAATGGGAAATATTGCAGTAAACATTAACATAATGAAAAAGTCATCATTTTTCTAACGAGAAATACCGTTAGCATAAATATTTTATTAATTACATTTTAAATTTTTATATACAATAAAATGAAAACTTAAAAAGTCTTGAAATTATTGTATAAAAATAATTAAATTCCTATTGATTCATGATTAAATTATATTAAAATGTACACGGATTAAAAAGTAAGGTTCATAAAAATAATATATATAATATACATCAGTACTGAAATCATACAATAATTGATTCTTATGACACATGAATAATTAAGAGCAAAACTTATAATTTACGAACACATTTTTTTTTTTGTTATAATAATCCACAACTTTAACATTTTACTTTGTTAGCATAGTCCAAATTTACCTGCAGTTGGCGAGATACATGATCCAGTTTTGTTGTTATGATTGAATTAAATACCAGTTATAAATAAAATTATTATCATTTCATAAAAATCAATGAAAGTTGGTGTTTATTATATTAAAAACTATCTTCACTATCGTCTGGAAGATTGCTAAAATTTAACGCTTCCGGCTGTAGACCTGACGTACTCTCTGATGGAAAATCTTCAATAGCAGGTGACGCTGGAGATTCCACCACAGTAGTATTTCGTCCGATCGACGGATCAAACGCTTCTCTAATCTGGCTGCTAGCTCCTTTAGGGTCTAAATCGGTAGCCCAACTAAAATGCATTAACGCTAAATCTGTATTACCTAATTTCTTATGAACTTTGCCTATTAAATAATAAACTAGTGACTCTTTGGGAACGATTTCTTTTAATTCTTCTAACTCTTTTAGAGCTTCTGCGTGTCTGCCTAAAGCGAAATAAATAGAACCCCTATGAAATTTACACAAGGGGCTTTTCGGGTTGTTTGCTATGGCTATGTTAAACGTCTTCAATGCTTTTTCAGTATGCTTTAACGCGTGTTGAACGATTCCTATATGACACAGTATAACAGAGCTTTGAGGGTTAATATCTAAAGCACGAGAGTAATTAATTTCAGCTAGATGGTAACGTTCTTGTTTTGAATAAATAGTTCCAATTCCAAACCACGCGTTATAATGTCTCGAATCCAGTCTTACAGCATTTCGAAAACAACTCATGGCTTTATCCAATTCTTCAGTCGTAATGTATTCATGACCCAAAAGAGTGTACGCATACGGAAAGTTGGGGTCGACTTGAACAGCCCTTTGAAAAAACTTGATAGCTGTGTCATGTTCCTTGTGTAAAGAGAAACAATTTCCACTAACACACCACGTAATTGGGGAATTTTTGTTTAGGCTGATAAGATCTTGCGCTAACGCTGACAACGCCACTTCTTTCTGCAAATGCCACAAAGCTGTGGAATAAATGTCCATAAACTGTATTCGATACGGTTCTAGGTTATGCACTTTACTGAAATATTTTGTACTAGACTCGTAATCCGCCAGTTCAAAATAAGCGAGTCCCAATAAACAATACACCCACGACGTTTGAAACTGATTTGGCGACAAAGTGTTCAGTCCATCTATGGCAGCTTTACAATCGAAATTCGATAAGTCCAAATAAGCTTGTCCTAAATTTTTCAATAAACACATCAAGCCTTCTGCACTTTGCTTCTGCATAAATATCGCTTGCTGCAAGCAGTTTTCAATACTATTACTATTATTATTACTTATTGCACCCTTTTCTATTTTGACATCTGATGATGTCACTGTCTCGCTTTTTTCCTTCTCAATACGATTTCTCGTGTTTAGTTCAGTATAGGTGGAGTTTTTGGTTATATTACATTTTGCGATTCTTTGTTTGGTCTTTCTCGACGGTGATTTTGGCGTGGCGAATTTATTTCTATTGGGCGATTTATTGTTTTCCTTAACGGAATAGCTGTTGCTGAATAACCGAGAACTGCGCCTCACATTCTGGCAGGGTTGTACGGAAAGAGCAATTGTCGGTGTCTTCGTTACATTCGTTGATTGGCTAAATAGTGGTTTACAATTTGGAAGAATTGGTTCTTTTCGATTTATGAACTGGTCCATCTGCGCTTTCATTCGTTTGGCCAATGACTGATGGTGGTTATTTGATTCTGTCAATTTTGGTTGCGAAATTAAATTCGGTGTACCCATGTACGTATCAGATGTGTTATCAAAAAAGTGTCCAAAACTTGGCTGAGGGCTATCCTGTAAACAAGAAAAAAACACAAAACAGTTCTATATTAACAATATATCTTCTTTTCGTACAATACAAAATCTCATTTGGTTTTTTCAAATGTACCAGGTCCATTTGAATCAATGTTTATCAAATGGGCCCCAGTAACTACGATTTTTTTAAATACAAGATTTTCAAACTGGTACTTTAAATTTTTTTTCACGAGCTGAAAATAGTAGATTGTTTAACAAGTAAAGAAAAGTGGTGATTTACTATCGAGTGAAAACAGATTCATTTACAAGCGTTAGCCGAGTAAATTAAGTTTTCACGATATAGTAAACTACCACTTTTCTTACGAGTTGAACATGTTATGAAATGAACGTACGACCCTGAGACACAGGCGATTTGGAAATCGTTCAATCC
>QDEB01033423.1:0-20622 GCA_004193795.1 Asbolus verrucosus | reverse complement strand
AAAATTGATTAATAAATAAAAAAGATAAAGGGGGGGGCTTTTCGGTGTGACACCCGGTATTAAAATTAATTAAAATTTTCGAATGTGTTCAGGTTGTCGTGAATTTGAGTAAATTGTTCTTTGTACACTATGATGTCTTGCGGAAGGTAATAGAAAAGTGGCAATTCTCAGAATTTTGAATATCTGTCAACTTTTTAAAAATTCTCAAATATTTTATTATTCTGCGATAAAAATACAATGTTCTATCGTTTTAACGTATATTTTTTGAATTATGTTGAACATAGACGAAGTCAAACGATATGACGTTTTCATCCTCTGTCCAAAATGTGCAAGCGGTAAAATGATATCCTCTCAGCGCATACATATAGGGCGACAAATTAGCTCAATTTCCCAATACCGATGGCGATTCGTCCCGAGTGGTTAGAGATGGGATCTTCGACGCCTAAAATTTTGGCATTTGCCATGAACCAGACTGTACCTTCGGATAGCTGGTCGAATAAATCTCCGGAGGCCAAATCAAAGATGATTTTTTGCGCTAAAATGCACAGTGCAGTGGTATTGTTGACCGGATGGATGCAATATTTATTGTGTCCAGCAGGCCAGCAGAATGCGACGGCAGTCAGTCGAGTTGCATTTCCACATTCTCAACATACATGGGTTTTAATGAGCAAATCCTACTAGTTCTGCCGTGCGCTCGCCCGCAGCACCAAACGCACTCCCAGCTTTTTATATGAATGAAGAGAGACCAAAAGACCGCCGGAGCGGCCTTCTTTGGCCATTCTGTCGTTCCGACGCAAAACCTCTGTCTCCAGCCCACTTCTTGCTGCCGGATGACGCCGGCCTCCACCTCTGGATTCCCTCTTGCGATTCGAATTATTAAGTAGGGAGATAAATCGAAAGCGAAGGCGCGCCTCCCCGTGGTCTTGCTTAACGCACTTTTGATGGCCACTTCCCTTTTTTACCTCCACGAGGGGAGCGATTGATTTGAGGTGGCATGGCTGTCCAAGACGAGCAAAATTCCTAATTAAAGCCGCGTTTGTCGAACGCAGTAAATAAAAGTCCAGAAAATCAATGTTGTTTCTGAAAACCAATTAGACCATAATTGGTAGTTGCAGATTGCTGAAGGCTAGTGACATATACGGACTTGTATTTGTTTCAAGAATCGATTGAACGGTGGCCGATATGATATTATCGGCAGAGGCGGCCGAAGACCGGCTATGAAAAGCGGCTTTGGATCGTCAGACAGACTCAGGTGAGGTAGGAAGGTGGGCACGCGAGCAGAACGCGCCCTAAATGCTGAGATGCCGATCACGAGGAGTCTGCGACCGGCTGGTGTTGTACACAATGCAATACAACTCGATGGTATAGTGACCATTAATCTCTCATCTGAATAATGCATGTCGTCGTGTCTTTACCGTATTGAAGCAAACTGATATCGCAGATAAGCAGCCTGCAAGAACACCATCGACCCTCGGCCGGTTGCCTCCCAAAATCGATGCGAATAAACACACGTCAATGATATTGCCATTTTGGCCGTAATTAGAGGAACATGGCCAAAATTTACCGGTTGATTAGCACGACACCAATACGTGGGTTCCTCGCCCTTAACGGATTGACTGCGCCCCTTAATTACAAGCGTTTTCGGTAGGGTGTTGATTTATAGGGCAGTTACAGATCTCATAAACAGCACATGGGCTAGCTGGAATGCTCGCTGTCATATTTGATGGGACCATCGCGCATTCTTCGCCGTCGTGAATCAACACACTTTTCATTTCGCACTTTATTTTTCATTATTTAGGCACGCACGATAATAAAACTTTATCTTGCCCCACATTTCTCCCCATTTTCCACCACCAATAACTATTTTTCATATCTAAAAGTTCCAGATCTCTTCCAATGTAAATCGGAAGCGATTACTTCTAAACACACACAATTTGACGTGCATGTTAAAGTGCTGCGCCAAAACAAATATTAAGCTACACGTGGACCCACTTTAAAATAAAATGTGCCACTTAAAATTCAGTACATTTAGGTTAGAACCAAAATTATGATCAATTATGTCTTTTTCAAAAAGCTAATGGTGGAAGTAAATCTTGTTTTAAATGCAATTCTCTTAGAAGAATCACGTGGTGTACAATAATAATAATGTTAATAGTAGTGTAATAACAATCCTTCTTTTTAGACAATTTTTTAAACGTTTAGAACATCAGAAAGAACTATACGATAACAAGAGGAATTTTCTGATTTTCTACATCTAGAATGTAGAACAAAAGAAACTTTCTCTGAAATGTTTCTCTTTCTTTGTATTGTTTTTTCAATTCAATAAGCATTTTTGAATATCATTTTGCTTAAATCTTAAACGACTCAATGTAGCTGCATGGATTTTGGCAGTTTCATTAACAACCTTCCAGGCTTAAAACGCTCAAATCTAATAAAACCGAAACCTTTTCCTGATTGGATTGCAACTAGATGCAAAAAAATTCTTAATTTAGATTTTGACTTAAATTATAGAAAAAAATCTCATCCAGAGTTCCACTTTTTCTGAATTTACCCTAATGAGAAAAATTACAGTCAAAGGCACAAGAGGACCTCGAACCTTTTGTAACATTTGCACTGTATTTATTAGCGACGACGGTGAAGATATGCTGGTTTTTCATTGTGTGACATGTCCATGTGGTAATCTGGCAAAAACGATTTAAAGAAACTTTTTACAATGTCAATAATGGCAGTAGTGACTGATATTTAAAATTTTTCAACATTTTGTGAGAGATTAATTCAAATAGGAAATTTTATTCGTAGTGCTTACTGACATATACTTTTTGCTCCATTTCCATTTGAATCGATGATTTTGCAGAGTTTACGAATGGAAAATGGTCACGATGGAGTCGTATAATAATCGAAACGCAGCAGCTTTAATCATCCATTGGGAATAAAAAGCATGTTGTAGATGACGAATGAATGGATTTGAATTATAATTTCGGGGCACGTCCTCAAAAACGGCTTTCATTGATGCGTTTTTGCTGACCGTTTGAGCGGATGGCAAATGTGAGCGTCCTCGGGCGAAGTTTTTCCAAAATAATGAAAATTGAATGAATCCATTAGAGAAGTTGAACATTCCGCCGTCATAAAAACAATAAAGAATTCGGGTATCCTTACATGACATGCACTATGGAAAATTAGACAGACGTGTCCCCACATGGCGTAAATAATACAAGGCTAATGCCACTAGGATATGCGCTCCACGATCGCTGAAACTACGGGGATATAATCCCGCTCCGGTCACATTTACTAACACAATTATAATCCTGTTCGTCGATTTTTTCCCGCACGGGAAATTGGATTGCATCGGCGAGGCCTTAACGCCAGCACTTTTCCGAAGAAATTGCTAATTGCCAATCTAATGAAAAATATCGGCCGGAATGTTAATATGTCAATTGCGGTTAATTGCGCTTGGTTGCAACCTTAATTAATGGGCTGATTTCGCTACTTGCTCCATCAGCAAGGTTCTTTTCGTCTGCGTAGGGAGCTACGCCTCATAATAAAACAAGTTTTCGAGTGAACCTTATCTAATCTGAAATTACCACGGCTATTTTCATTAGAAACCCTGCATTGAGTCGACTCCTTTTGACCATTGTGTCTCTCAAGACGTTGCATGGGCCCCATCTACATCGCTTTGTGTGATTTGTTATTAATTGTCGTGCGCTTTAACAGTGGTATAAACAACACAAAAAAAAACACACAAGAAAGCTGTGTCAAATCTTGTTAAAAAAACTCCACGACCATAATCGAGTTCGGCGTAATTACAGTAATTGAAGCGCAAACCAATTTCCTCGAGTGTATGAAACTGCTACAAAGTTTAACATTTTTGAAGGGTTGCTTTTTTCACGACCGATCGTAATATCGGACGGAATGGAAGAATCTCCTCGGCGCTATTTATGCGTGCCACAATTGCAAATTGCCGCACGTCTGAACCGTAATCACTGCCGTCCACTAACACTTTCCATTAGCTATTAATTACCATTAAATTAATCATAGTTTAGCAACATGTCGTCTTAAGTTACATTTTAAATAGTGTAGCCAATTACTGTTCAATCACTAATACAAACATCCTTTCGGACCGGTCGCTGCACAAGAAGCCGTGGTTCATTAATCATAAAATCAAATATTTTCGAAATTATTCTGTCATTGGCAACATTTTCCGTGGCTGGTTTTTACTGTTGCAGTCTCGCACACAAGTAGCCGATCGTTTTGTTATGGTAATAGCGGCATGACGCAAGGCTCTGGCTTCGATCCTATGTTGCTATCTATACACTTCTACCTTTCTGCCTGTTGGCGAAGATCACTCTAACTTATACGTGCAGTGTCCCGATACAAAGGGTCAGTCCAAAAATCTTGGATGGTATAGTATCCTCCAAATTGTTATGTTAAAGCCCTGGGGCTTTCGAGTATTATTGGGGTTTTACAAGTGTTTGGGCCGTCTGTTTTCCTGTTTCGGTAACCCACCGGTCATAAAACTTATTGAAACCCTTGAAAGTTAATACCGAAAGAAGGGAAAAAGTGTCTACTCTTCATAACCAATTTTAATTAAAAGGGAACATTTTCGGCAAGTAACTTACGCCATCATCAGCCTAGAAAATTTTTTACAAACACGATACTGAAAAATACAACATTAAAATAATTACCTAACTTGGAAGAGCACTAAACTTTAACATTTAAAAGTTTTCATTCAATGTTAAAGTTTAGTGTTCTTCCAAGTTGGGTAATTATTTTAACGTTGTACTTTCCTGTATTGTGTTTGTAAAAATTTTTCTAGGCTGATGATGGCATAAGTTACTTGCCGAAAACGTTCCCTTTTCATTAAAATTGGTTATGAAGAGCAGACATTTTTCTTCATTTCTTCCGGCATATTTACACCTCTTCATTCAAAATGGACCATCACTTACAAAACCTCGAAAGTTAATATTACCGCCTCAGGGCTTTTACATAACAATTTGAAGGATACTATAATAAAGCTTTAACAATTTCATTCTAAGTTCAAAAATTTGGGACTTTAGAAATATAAAATTTGATTTTTCATTATTTTCATGGCGATTACGACGCCACACTTGTTTCAGTTCACTCAATTTTAGATTATGCTAATTTTTAAATGGTAACAGGTTTACCGTTTATGGATGTAAACAATACTACTAAGAAATATTACAAAATCCGTAAAATATTTTTTAAACAATCTAAGCTAAAATTTAAGGCACATAACAATGAGAATTAAGTATGGACATGCTAAAACTTACCTAGTTGTGGTTGTGCAACTTGTTTACTGTGTTTATAACCTACCTTTAATTATAATTTTTTTTATTTTATTCACTATTGAACATTATTTTCGGAAAAACATAGTTAACACTGTCTACAATTTTTTTTTTTTTAATTTGAAAGAAAATTGTGAAACATGATTAGCTGACGTTTTTTGAAAAAAAAAAACATCCAAATTTATTTAGATTGGTAACGTTGACTATTTTTCATAATCTCCAATTTAAAAAAAGGGTACATTCCATATTACAAAAAAACAAAGATAATCCTCAAAGTAGAAGCAAGCTGATAACATTTCCTGATGCCCTTATTCGAACCTGCATCTGTGTTTAATTTCATTATTAAAATTTCGTTATTTTCTAAAATAATTGGACTAAATCTTAATATTAATATCTTAATTTTAATATTTGGTGCAGCTGAGACGTTCGGTAAGAATGATTCAATACACCAATCTGCATTGAGTAATTCAACCGGAAATGCCATCACTTCTGAAATTGAAATAACCATGTATTTTTGTAGTTTATATAAATACCTTGAACTTGACGGCGCTATTATTTTGCATTTTTGTTAATATTTTCTTTTCGAAAAAAATGTGAAGGTGTTGATTGATTATAAGTCGATTTCAGTATGCAAGCGTCCCTCCGCGCTAAAAAATTCAATAAGCAAATGTGTCTAAGTTTGGGTGCCAAAGAGCGGTTGCAGCTCTGATTTTATTAGTTTTTCTCGAAAAGCAATCCGTTATCAGTACTTGGTAAATGAAGTAGGGGTGGGAGTAGTCTCCCATATTAAGACTTATTTAGGGTAGCATGTAGAAGGGGATGTGAACGAGAAGGGCAGTGTCAGATTATAGCACCGGCAGTTGCATTTTCAGCGTCCCCCGCGTTCCACGTCAACCAAGACGATTTTGCAGCTCGGTCTGCCACGTGGTTTAATTTAACTGTTGCTGTATTGATATGTTGTACGGACTGGCTTATCCAGACTTTTGTTTCTATTCCAGGAAACCGACTGTCGACGATGTTGGCAACCCATCATCAGTCAATGCTCGGTAAGTCTCGCATTCATATTCATCGTCCACATAGATTTTACACCTGTTTAGATATGTTTATGTATTACTACATTTATTTGCACATAAACAAGTGCATGTTGCATTCATGCTTCCAATTAATTTAACATCGCTGATAATATTTCAGTTCGCTGAAGCGCAGGTGTAAAGGCAACGTGTTCGAGACCAAAAGCTTACATGAAGCGCACAGCTATCTCATTAATTACCAGCGATAAGAATAAATCCAAACAATTTCTAATGCGCATTCATCTCCATTCGCTCGCTTCTTCATACTGCAGATTCGAAAACGACGTTGAAAAGAACCATAATCGAAAGGTACCGGCCGTTGACCCCGAATTCACCATTTTTCGGAATTTTTGACTTTTTTTTTAGACAGTTTCGAAAAATTGCAACTATATCGTCAATTTCGTGTTACAATTAGAATTTTATTGTGAATTTGGACAATTTGTTTTAGTTAACTGGTGAATTACATGCTTACGCACGTGAAGTATGTAAAACAGATGAAGTTTTTGTAAAATTAAATTGCAAATTTTTCGGCGGAGACAGCGACTGATCAAAATTCACGATTTCAGTTTGGGTTTTTATCCGCAATTATGTCGGGATAAACGAATTTAAGTTACATTTCATTTTGTGCCATAAATGTAAATTGGGATCTAAGTTGCGTATTTTTGCTGAGGCGCAATTTTAGATAATGTTAAGGCAAAGATGTCCTCAACCCAGCTCATTTCTTTTTACTATTAACTTTTCGGTAACCACCGGTCATCATGATGGGTAATCACCGTCGGTTAATGCAATTTTAGGAGATTGCGCCGTAAATCTTGGACCATGGTCCTCTGATCGCTACCTACACCTATAATTTAATGGCTCCGATCACTCCCCCTAGGGAAATAAGTTTTTATACCAGTAGAAGCGCTGCCGAAAACAGGTGTATTAAAACTCCGAAACCACTTCATAACCTTCATATTCTCACAACTACTTTAAATATAACTAAGAAAATATTAACATTAAATTAAATTTATTCAATATAAACCTTGTTTCTAACTTGACTATAGACGGAGAAACTTCCCCTTTATTCTCCTCGTTGACAGAACTAAAAAACCGCAATTTAATTTCTGTCATACAAGATGTGCGATTTGTGCAAATGTCTAGAACATATTAAAATATTTAAAAAATGGTTATACATACATTTTTGCATAGAACACTCTTTTCTAAAAATTTTCTCCTGTTGAAAGTTTTTTTGAAAAAGTTGCTGATATGTATTTTAAAAAATTTTAACGTTGGAAATAAAAAAAATAAAATTTAGTGTCTAATTTGTTGTGACTAGCTTTAATAATTTTTTTAAACATTTTTTTAGATCGTTTAGATCACTTGCTTTTATAACTACCACATACCCTTATATATGGAACATACTGTAGAGCGAAATTAAATATTACTAGTGTTAAAATATAAAGCAAAGATTTCTTAGACATTTTTTAACTTCACCCTATAATGAACAGTTATAGAGTTATTAGAATTTAGTTACGAAAGGGCTAACATTTTAATTTTGATCAAGTTTACAATAACTTAGTCCTGACAATTTCACTATAGAGTAGATTTGAAATAATAGTAATTTTCATAATTAAAATCAAATAATTGCACAAATGTTCGTCCATATATTCCTGTATAGTGTGTATAGAATGTTTGGTAACTAAATAACAATAATTCAAGAATGACTTTATGAACTGAACAGTTACAAAAATTATACCTCGAAATTTGAGAACTGCTGAATTCAAAAAATAAGATTATATAATGCAGTTTAATTATTAGAGAGGCTTTTAAAATGGTTTATATCAATTTGGCAACATTATTTCAATAGTTGTGTGACCATATGTACATCGACATTTTAAAAGATGTCCATAGTTAATGATATTACCAAAATTATGTAATTTTGAAGATGAATTTTAAAATATTAACTCAGATAAACATTATTTAATTTAAAAAAATATATCAGTGTCTCTCAAACTATGTGGTACAATTTTTAATGAGTATTTTCAGCAAAATTAAAGTCGAAAACTTTACAAGACTTTTCAGTTTCCTTTTGCTTCGTAAAGTCACTTCTGTATTACTATCGTTACTATCAAATACCGTACGTAATTGTTATTAGGATCAACGCTCGAAATGTGATTTGAGTGTCCATTTAACGCTGCAAGTTAAAAGCTGTAAGTTAAAGAATTTGAAAATTATTCAGCTTCTGTAACAACAGATCTTGAAAAAATGGACAAGGCGAAAATGTAAATATGTCAAAATACAATTTTTAATTGTAATGATTCTAAATCTTTTCTTTGAACAGGCATACGCAAATTCCAAAATTAGTTGTCGCATGGACCATGCGAGTTTCAAAATCTAGTAGTTAAATAAGCCGGAATAGAAAATGGTTAAAAATTCATATCGGGGTGGTTCCGGGTGTTCGCCTTTGTAGGATCGCGTGTTTCAGGAAATCCTGGGTTGGAAGTATCGTTTGTATCCAAAGTTGGGTGGTTCGTGGAGAGTTGAAATTGGAAGCCGTGATCTGGAGGTTTGTGATCCGAAAGGCGCTAATATGAGACCAGTAGAACCCCAAACACGTATGCAGACGTGACACAGCTGTACCGCAATATCTGGCTCTGATGACCTATAGACTGACGTCAGACGACGAACCTTCGTGACTAGCGTACCCGGGACGCTCACGTAGGGCATCGTGGCGTAGCGTGCCGGCCGTCGGTGGCGTCGTCTTCTTCATTACTACCACCGATGCGGCAGAACACTAACCGAGCGTACGTTTTGGGTCAAACACGTACTCCATGGCATAGGAAACGTTCCGACGACAGAAACGTTTTTCATCTCCCGCGCGACCTTCCATCTTCGTGTTGTTCAGGCACCATTAATTTTTTTTGTCAGATTCAAAATCGGGTTAAAGAGATCGGAGCAGACGCGTCAGGTCAGTAATCTCACGTCGATGAATGATGCATAACCGAAACTTGGAGGCTGCCTAGGACAAAGCGACCGACCACGACAGACAGAGAGGGGCCGGCGGCCGGTGCTACCAGTCTACTACTACTATTTCTGCTAGTTCGTGGTTAAGGACGTTTGGACATACCAAATAGCCAGACATCCATTATTTCAGATTTTTGCTTTGCAAATTCGTTTTTTTCCTCCGATTCAGACAGAATTACGGGAATGTGATGGTTCTAGATCAAATTCCTAAGGGGGTCGGGGCTTCCTGAGTAGAATCTGCAAAAAGAAACGAGATTTGGATGTTTAAAATTTAGCAAATAAGCGGCAAAATGACTTTTTCAATTTTTATTTGCTCGAAAACGACCAAAAATTGTCAAAAAAACACCAATGGGTACCAATCGAACTTTTTGGTGACGCCCTGGAAAGGTAAAATGTTAACGAGAATCATCATGAAAGATGTCATTAGGCGCAGCCAAAATATTGACACAAAAATTCGAATTTCTTGTTATCATTAATGTGGAATTTTATATATTACGCAAAAATAAACTGAATTTTTTTTAAATACAGGCTAGTTTAACCAAACAATGTGTAAATCATACCAATTATGGACATTATTCACCTCTATCTAATACTCTATCCAAGGGTCTGTGTTTAATTACGTCCATACCTGTTTTATTCTTTTTCAGTAACCTACATAGCCCAGTATTTTTTTATTTTTACATTTTACTATTATTTATTGACCAAACGCAGAATAATCACATGGGTTAGCAGATAGCGATACTTTTAAAATTTTTGGAAAGTTGAATTATAAAAATATTTGTCATATAGTGTAGACTTTGACGGATACTATATGTACCTATACTTTTTTTGTCAAGTGGTGCTAGAGGTACCGTACATTAAGCATTATTATTATTTTTATTATTATGGGGTCCAGTCTACCGCTTTCTATTTATAATCAATCATGAATTTTAAATATTTTTTGGAAGTATATCATTTCAAAAATATCAGATTAAAAAAAATTGTCTACGGGGAAATCATGCAAAAAAATTTTTGGAGAGTATAGTTAATATAAAATGTCATTTGCTTTTAATGGTTCAATTATGCTTTTTTAACCGTTATATAGTACCTGTTGTTAATATTTCAGATTAACTTTGATATAAGGGGTGTTTTTTTAAAAAGTGCGCCAAGTCGCCTTTGAAAACAATTGAATAAAATGAGATATGTGCACAATTTTTGACAGACGTCAATGACAAACAAAAATTCCTGCATCATTAAATTAGACCGTTATGGGGGCAAAATTTCGTCTTCCTAATCTCAATTTTAAAATTCTGACATAAGAGAGCGGCATCTTCTACATTATAGAACCATTTTCAAAATCTCCAAAATCGACTTTTGGAAATTGAAATTACAGATATATGGAATATGTTACCAACTAATTTTAATAAGTGCCAACATAAATTTTCAGTTTATTACGTTATTACAAAACAATATGCCACAATCCTTGCCTGTTCTATATCATACATTTTAAAACCATCATATTTTTCTCGTTTATGTTAATTAATTTTTTTCAGTCTGTTTAAAACGATAACAATCAACGTAAGCAATCGTCGGAGCATTGTGCAAGAGCACTAGTTGAAACTTATATTCGATGATGCAGTGAGTCGTATTCTTGGGCGACGATAGTTTAGATTTAGAATCTACAGATTTTTCTTCATCGTGAAAAATTTTCGATATATTACAAAAAAGAGAGAGTAAATTGCGAAAATGTCTATAGATCATGTTAATTTTGACGAATTACTTTGACATGCAAAGAGCGACGAATTTAGTGCTATGTTATGTTTAATCGTTCGTAACGTAACGTAACAACATAAAAAAAATGCAACATTTACTGTGAATGAGTCTTGGGCGCGCCCATTCCCAAATGTTGTATTTTGCACTTTGCTTGGTCATTATGGGATGCAGTTTGGTGATGAAATCATGTAGAGAAACTGGATTACAAATTCGGATATCCATCTAGGTGGCATCTGTATTCGTTACACGCGAGTCAGTTAGCCGTGGTTAGGTCAGGGATGGGTCCATCGTGCATGCCGAGCAGGCGCGCCCGTAACGGGACCACAACATAGAAGCTTATATCTTGTTTTGTACGACATGTAGAGCACCCTCATAGAGCGGCTAGGTCGCTTATAGGTGATCCACGTCTTCGCCATTAACCCCTCGCCGATATCAATCAGCAATCGCCGAAACAGTCCACTTCTCCACGAGGCAAACGGCGAAGAATTTCGGAAATTGCGGAGCAGTCGGCGAAATATCGGTTAAGCCGGGTTTGATTGGAAACCACCGTGGAACATTAAAAAGTAAAGCTCGCTCTAAGTCCCGTGACCAATGCGTGGATTAATACGAAATAATGTGCGTTGTGTACTGCGTGTGCCTAGCGTATCGAATTTCCTCGCACCCTGTTGTGAAATCCGGTTTAATTTAAGTGAGATTGTAGGGGAACGATGGGATCGCTTCCAACTTATGCTAGCCAAGGGTCAGTTCTTGTAGATTCCACGGATTCTGTTCCCCTTCGACGAGGATTATTATTATTTCAAGTCAATCATAAAATATCACTGCTTTTTCTACCGATGACATTTCCATGAATTCTAAATATGCCCTATCATAGTGGACGCTCTTTGCTTTGCACACAACTTCACGTCCATTTATAAAGATTGATCTCCACCCATGAGCATAACCATTTGTCAACTTCTGCAGCCAGCCGCAGTGCTAAAATTGCATCATTTATGCTTTAAAGTCACCCATCGTCTACATTCAGATCAAAACGTGAAATCTCGCCTCCATTATTTATCAGATTTGGCGAAATATTCCCGACACGTGCGCAGGTTCGCAATACGACCAACATGACCAAATCGAAATTTTTGAATTTGCTTTATTAAATTATTGAAAAATCGCCTCGATGCTGACAAATCTGGTAACGGTGCCTTTTATTGAACCTACCGGTGTATTGGCGTGTTTGGACAAATGTCCTGTCAAGCTTGCACGTTATTGGCACAGCAATACAAACGACAGGATTCCGGGATTAGGTGTTTGATGAGATGCAGACTTCTCCACCCCCAACGGGACTCAGTTTTAATGACTAGCATGTCTCGCACTCTGCCAATAATTAAGACAAACACTCATGGGATATAACTTCACTTCCTGCTATTTCTCGGTACCTTCAACTGTGAATTTTTCCACTTATACCCCGCCCCAGCCACAACAATTAAATTCCGAATAAACAAGAAGCTACCGCGCAAGGAAAGAAAGGTAATTTTTCGTGTTGCAGCCAGATATGTGTTGTAGATAAGTAGCATGAGAAACGGGTCCCAAGAGACGTCAGAACTACACGTGAATAATTGATAAACATTCAGATTTAACATTCCGTATTCCCGCATTATGTGGCTTTTCCAATACAACAGAAGCGATTCCGATGCGGTCCCACTTCAATTCTGCCACTTTCAATGTCGCCGTACTTGATTTATATGTTAGCTCTTCTATATCTATCAATTTTATATATCCCCAACGCAGCGAGTTTCATTCGGAAACAATATCCAAATCATCTGCATTTGGTCTATTAAGCAACTTATTTACCTTGTAATAAATGTTCGATTTTTTGAGCTGGGAGTTATTATGATGCAAGTTTCTGGTAGACTGAGCATAAAAGAGCTGTTCAATCGGCAAGTTGGGAGAAAACGGCTAGTGGAATTTTCATATTAATGGTGCATGCATTTGGGATTGACATTTGGAGCGTGCGGCGGCAGCTTGCTAAGATAATAAGAAGGAAGAATTGCGCAAAGAAAGATAATGAAAGAGTATTCGAGGCAAATTCGAAACAATCGAGTTCTTCTCTGTTATTCTGCATGCTAACATTTCTTGCACAGTCCGCTTGAGTTTTTTTATTCCGAGATATTTCTACAACATTTAACACGATATTAGCCGAGTTAGTTCTGAATGGAAGCTGCTTCGTAATTTGTAGAATTTAAACAAGTCGAAATGAAAGAAATAAAACAGAAACACAGCTGAAATTAAAGGGCAAAATGTGTCCGTTTGAAATAAAGAACAAAAAGTAAATGGTCGACTCGTCGTAAGAATCGCAAACAGGGTCTTGTAAACAAATTGCAGATACCCTTCCACGGCTCTTAAAGGGACCCATAAGTTCTTTTAATTAGTGGAAGAGTCGGTGAGGGTGAAGCTCTCTCCACCTTATGTAATTTACATACTTGCACCAATCGCGAGTTTCACTCAAAACAAAAAACTTTCATTAACGAAATTTACAGATGATAAAACGCAACATCAGCGAGAGATAATTAAAAATACTGCCGACAAGAGAATTATTGCTGTTCGCACCCCAACCTGCCCAAGGGGCGACCGTGCCTTTTTTATTATCAAATTTAACCTCGCGGAAATTACCGTTTTACAATATTACTTTTATTCACAAATCGGATCGCTCTCGAGGAATGCAGTCGAGCCGTCCTAATGCCCATTCGCTTTAATTTGCAGCCCATTCTATTAAATAGCAATTTGTATAAGTACTCTATTTTTACACGTTCTCGAGAATTCAAACGTTTTTACAACGTTATGGCCCTTGAAGAAACTCGGCACTCGTTCCCGCTTTAGTTTCATTTAAGTTTTATTGTCAACAGCCGTCGATACTGTGTGGAGGGTAATCACAATGCTGTAATTACACCCCCTAGCTTCCTCTGACTTGGACTCAAAGAACCAGAAAAATGTAACCTACCCCTCGAATGCTGCACCACGAACAAAAGCTCGCTTGCCGACGTGTTAAGTCGATGAATTTACATCTACGACGGAAATCATATTTTAAACTCAGTTTCTCCATACTTCCACCAACTTATTTCATATACAGCGCTTGCTGAACTCTCCCCCAACTAGTTTTTCAAAAAAAAAAAAATTATCGAAAATGACAGCTTTAGTGAAAAGGTTGTTTTAGATTTATTTTTTGGCATTTTTGGTATCGTTCATTCTATTTAATTTATTTTACTTGCTCTCTTTACTTTTTGCAACCGAATAATCTAAAAAACAATTTCAAAATAACAGATTTGTTTGTTTTTGGCGTCATCATTGCACTGATAAAATTCACTACTTAACTTTATTTGGTTCTATAAATTTCAAAAATATATGTTCCATATAGTTCTTAAGACCATAATACTATAAAATAAAAAACCTCAATGAGTATTCTGAATTTTCGATTGTATTACACTTACATAAAATGAAACAAAAGAGAATTATAATTATATAGGATGGAACGCCAAATAAGTGCACAGAATTATGCTCGATATAAAAGAACTACATTGTCATCGCCATCAATTTTATTTATTATTAAAAAATAAATAATAATAATAATAATCAGTTTTATCCAAAGATTTCGATCTTCATCGAACAACAATAAGTGAAATGTATGTTTGTATTGAATAACAACTGGCTTTAAAATATAATTTAATACAAGATCATAAATCATACTATCAACACATATCTAGAAGTTATTTGAAAAACAATAACTATAAACTGTATTGGGACAGAACTGTTTTAACTGATACACATATCGTCGTCCACAGACCTTATATCATTATATTTGATAAGCAGAACCGACAGATGTATCTCTTAGATATTGCTCTGCTAAATTCACACAACCTCTTACAGACCTACGATACAAAAATTGATAAATACAACTCTCTGTTGCAAAATTGAAAAAATTTCAATTTTCCTGTTAGTTATTTCAGCTGCGGGTATAGTAACCAAATCTCTAATCCGTAATATAAAAATATTAAATTTAGTTGTTGAAATTTAAAAGGTGATATTATTATGCTAATGTCACATAGTCAGAAAGCTTCTTAACATTGATCACATATTGAACATTAGCGGTGAACTACGTCAAAATGATAATTCTAGACGGTGGTAATTACGCTGGATTAAAAGTATATCATCACTTGACAGCAATATCCGTGATGATATGTGAATATCCGGCCTGGTAGCCGTGCCACAATGAAAATAATACTACACTGGATGTTTTTCCAGAACAATGAAAACCCTTTTAAGGGTTAAATTTAATTGCAAGCATGTGATCACGGCACATGCATGTCGCAGTAATAAGAAAAAAATGCAAATCATTGGTACGGATGAAAAAATAAATAATAATAATAGATCCTTGAGGAATACCACGTTTGATCGGTTTGATTTGCTTAAACAAAGTGGAACCGCAAAATTAGAAGGTCCTAACCGCTTCCCAAGAGGTTGAATATGAAGTGTTGCTATTTTTGTTGAAACATCATATGTTGGTCCTTGATTATTAAATTGGGCTCAATGTTCTTTGAGAAGCAATTTTTGTTGTGTTTCAGCAATATGATATGAAAATTTGATATGGCCGTCCCCCGGAGCCGTTTCGGGCCGGGGGCGGGGGGCCGTCCGCGGCGACTTGATTCAATAAGTTCACCTCGAGCGACCTTTGGTCGGTTGCCCTCTCGGCCGTCTTCTTGTTTACATAATGACCGTCGTTTAGCCGGACAGCGGTCTGTGCCCCTTTTATTTCACCATATAAGTGTCCCAAAGCTGTAATCGATTCTTCAATAATGTCCGCCCGGCCCTCGCATGCCGTCCTGTGGCCTGCCATCTATACATAAATATGCCGCATACGGCACGTGCAACGCTCACTTGCTTTATTAAACGCGATTTACGATTTGCTGTTTTACATATATACACCGAATTCGGGGAAGCCCACGCAAACTTCGAACAACTCCTATCTGTCTCGGCTCCCCGGAACAAGGCCGGATAATCTCGCAACTTCATCACTGGACACGACTCCCTTCTCGGACAATTCGCAAATTTGGAAAATAACTTCGCCAGTTGCGCTTTGCGCAATTTCCAGCATTTGGCTAAAAGCCTAGGAATGTTTTTAAATAAGTTATGCACCGCTAGCACTTATTTGAGCACAGAAACCCCAAAACATAAAAGAAACATTCAATGAAACGTGAATTATGCTTTATGGTGAGAGCCCGCCTAATGTATTTTTACTGTACGACAATTTGGCCGAAGCCAAACGTTATCACGACATTAACCCGTCGAACAGACAATTAAAAGCTCTTTTTGAAGACACATAGAAATCGTTTATGCATTATCTTTCAACATGCGACAAGTTTTTCAATTTTCAAAATTTTCAAAATGTTTGGGTGCTATCTTCAGAAATCAAAAATTCCTCTATAATGGTTTAATTTCGCTTTGGTATAACAAATTACAAAATGTTTTAGTCTTTTAGTCTTCTGTTCAGTCATTGAACAGAAATTCTGAAGTAATTTCAAGAGAAAATTTTAAGCTCATCTCATGGCTAAATAACTGCAACTTCAAAATGGACCACAGCGTACACTATAAAGTCGTTTATCTAAGTTATTATTCGGTGCCCCGAATAAAAAAATCGTATCTGGCTCGGAATCGTAAATTTTCAGGGGAAATAATGAATCTTTCATAAAGCAGATACGCTTCCGCTTAGCACTGTAAAAATGTTGAAGTTATTTTATGTTCAGAGATGGGTGCAACAACACAGCCCGACCTACCTCTATATGCGTCTCGGTGCTAACGAGTTTTGACATTTTTACGGTCACGAGGGATGTGTGAATCACCAGTTATCATGGTATTAGTGGACTAGTAGCATTTAGATGATACGTGGTGTTAGTTACAACCGCACTATATTGCGTTTGCCACATAGCGGCTGTTGCTACAAGTATTGCACTACCAATTTATATTAGGGTCGTGTCCAATCTGTCGTGGACATTAAGACAATAAGCTCGGACTTTATCACGACTGGAGATTTACGCCGTTATCATCTCCATCTCCTTCTTTTACATAGACTCGCTGCACCGACCGCACAAAAAGACGACAGAATTTCAAAAATCACAACTGCACTCTTGCAAACGGTTTAATTAGAACATTTGAATGCCGCTACAGAAGTGGAAACTTCCAGAACTCACAGACGGCGCGAGCGAAGAGGAATGATTAAGTGGCCGCAACTTTGTAAACAATTTATAAAACTAGCAAAGCCGTTATATTGTCATACCATTATGGTCTAAACTAAATTGCTCATTAACCGGCTGCGGTTGAAAAACATATTTTTTACTCGAGTTTAATAAATTATTAAATTGATTATAAATGGGAATAAAAACTAATGAAAGTAGCGCTAATGCGAAGAAATTATCTCTTGTCCATGAAATCGATAAAAGTAATAATTGCCACTGCTTGAAATAGGGTATAAAATTGAAACAATTATGATATATTTATTAGAAACTGCAGAAAATAATAATAATAATAATGTAAAATTTTTTGTTTTATTGTTATCTTTCCGGAGCTATTTTGTCTGGAGAGATCTAAAAATGGCAGTTTTTGAGGGCTTCTGCAAGTATAGTGACAGCTTTAGTAAAATCAATAAAATTCGATTAAATGATTATTTGTTAAATACGAGATGGCAGTGTTAAATTTAGCAGTTTAGGAATTACAAATTTCATTAATATATGTTAATATCAGGACGTGTTTTGAAATATTTTGGTTGCAATTTTCAAAATAGTCGAAATAGAAATATTAGCAAGAACTGCTCTTTGCAGTTCAGCCACATCGAAAACTCTTGACGAAAAAGGAAAATTTTTATGCAATTGTCCCCAAATGGTCAATTTTGAAATATATTGCCTTCAAAACAACATCGTAAATATATAAATAACAGCAAACCATTTTGACATAACCAAAAATTTACGTTGGCGGAACTGATAAGAAAATTATTCATGAAGGGGGGATTTGAATAATTTTAAATTAGTGTGTTAAAGCATTCGTCGGTTTTTTTTTTCTGGAGCAAAATTAGTATTTTTCTTCGAATGTTGTGTTTCTCAGAAGTGATCCTTGCAGGCTAACACCGTCCAGTTTGGAGAAGTTTGATCGATCATAAGAGCCGCTTCCTGCTAACATTGCATAGACAGAAATCCAGGAAGAAGCTAATTTTTAACAAACATTAACATTTTTTGTGACTAGTAAGGGTAATAAAGACCATTTTAGCTATTTTCTGAGAATTATAAACTGCCAAAAACGTAAACAATCTTTAATGTTCTCTTCCTGAAAACATATAAAAAAAAACTGTAATGTTTTCCACATTTCGTCCACATTTTTGGACTCAAATAATCAAGGACAACATTTGTGATGTACCGCTTTAATTAATTAATTTTATAAACTAAAACAAAAAACCTTATTGAAATGTTCATGCCAAAATCCATTAAAATGGTTGCTAAGGTAACAAAGACAGTTTAATTTTTTTCGTCACTTGCTTTTCAAAAAAACGAATATTTTTGACTCCATAAATAATATATTTTTCATTTATGTGAAACATTATTCTAATGTGGATTAATATTCATACATACCTAAGTGTTTTTCTGATATTTCCGTAATAACTCATGTCATTCTTTTATGTTATATTATTAATTATCGCATTTATAATTTATAATTATTATCAATTTTTCACATAGTTTAATCAAATAATTATTTATAGATCAGCTTGTGGTAATACTAGTGTTTCTTGTGTATGCTAATAAGTCTAGAAAGTTAATACTCTTTTTATCGTTTAATTCTATCGTAAATTGCAACCGGTTATGAAATGAATCCATTTAACGTTTCATTATAATATTGATCATTTTGTGTCCAAACAATTTACAGTTGGCCGCATATCTGTTAACAAATTATTTAGTAACAAGTTTTTGCATCTGCTATCAAGAACGTTTCATCTGCAGTTCTTTGTTTAGATGCAAATAAGAGAGGCCTCATAACATTACCTTGAGACGCACCTTTTATGTTATTGTATTTTAGACAGTTGATGCTCGTTGGAACATTATCGTCAATGCTTTCATTTAGTTTGACCTTGCGGAGCAATTAAGGTAGAAGTTTACTATTTTACTATTTGTAGTAGATATCCACTTGCGTGGGTTGATGTTGGGTAGTATTAAAAAAAAGCCGAGCGTTGCAAAACAGTTTGTATGAATAAATACATAAACAAGTGGAGATGAAGTGTTGTTTAAAAGTCAGCAGTAAACGAGTGCAATTTTTAGCAATATAAAATATGGGGAATTCCAGCCGAAGGATCAGCATCACAATTGGAAATTGAAATGATGCTATAAGTTTGGGGCTTATTGCCCCTGTAATAGGGCATTTACACGTTGATGGCGCGGCCAGATGGGCCCTTGCGAATGATAGGGACCACTCTGACCCCGCTGACCGCTAGCCACAAACCACACACTGACTACCACACTAAAAACCCATGCTGTATTTCATTTCCTTGGATATTAACGGGTTTATGGATGCATCGCTGAACTGGCTGTCGTTTCATTCATTCGATGGCTGGAACTGTTTTTGTTTGTCCAAGGTGCAAGGGATCTGGGAGGATAGTCTTCTGATAAATGATTCAACGGCTGATCGGACATACGGGTCCGCGCGGATGGCCTAAACGTCAGCCAGCCACTTTTACGACACTCTCTAATGTTGCCATTACAGTCCGATAAGACCAAGCAATGACCAGAACAGTCGGCCTCCGCCCTCTCAAACGTCATAATCACCCGTCCCCAGGGCCCTAGATTTTTCGTTTTTCAGTTGCTTGAGAAAAGTGCACAGTAACGTCTGCGATTTACAAACCTTATGTTTGAAGATTTTTTAATTGCGAGATGATTGGGTAATTACAGGTTCCGGTGGCAGAGAAGTTTCGGCCAAATTTTCATTATGTGACAAAACCAGAAATATTAATGCATTCCATCAATCGGAGTTATTTAATGATAGTACCCCATAAAATTCATAATATGCTTTTGATTTAAATAACCATTACTTGAACATTGTGATTAATGTTTAAATGATGTCTCAAAGCTCTTTCACCAAAAAGAGCGGTTCATAAACTTTAATAAACAAATTCTTAACCCCAAAAAATTGAATGATCAACAATAGTTTCAACAAAAAAAAATTGTAAAAAAAAAGTTTTTTAATACCGGGTGTCCCATCGAAAAGGCCCCCCCCTCCTTTAACTTCTTTATTTATTAATCAGTTTTGATATATAGCGATTTTATATGGTGATATTAGAGACCTCAAACTCTTATTCGGTGATTAATAAGTACTTTTTTCTTTGTTAATTGTTGTTTTTGATGTTTAAAGTTTAAATGGATTAATTTTAGATTCATATTCGAATCTTACGCATGATCATTAAGTTTCATTATTAAATTCGC